>CAUDMG010003106.1:1467500-1680000 GCA_958450375.1 Homarus gammarus
ATTTATTAGCTTCCTCTCGCGGCAACCTGTAATTAGTATAGCTCAGTGTTTGTCTGTCTGTTACCATTTGGGAGTTATTTAGAAGTAGTAGTAGTGGTAGTAGTGGTGGTAGTAGTGGTAGTAGTAGTGGTGGTAGTAGTAGTAGTATGTGTGTATAGTGTTGTATTGATGAGATAAATTATTGAAGCTAAAAAAAAATAGTGGTAGTAGTAGTAGTGGTAGTAGTAGCAGTAGTAGTAGTAGTATTTAGGCCATAGCTTGGTGAGGAATGTTCTTATCTTGGCCAAAGTTTAATATGGAGGTGGCTTGAGGGGTACGGTTAGGTTAGGGTACGTTGGGTTGATTTGGTTTAGTTTAGCTTGAGTTAAGTTCGGTTGAGTTACGTTAGCTTAAGTTAGGTTGTGTTAGGTTATATTATGTCAGGATAAGCTAGGTTAAGTTAGGTCAGGTTAGGTTAGATTAGATTAAGTTGAGTTAGGTTAAGTTACGTCAGGTTAGGTTAGATTAGATTCAGTTGAGTTAGGTTAGGTTAGGTTGTCTCAGGTTGAAATATATCTTTACTTTATTAATTAACCTTTGTTTCTTCCCTTCCTTCATCACTTTTATCTCTTATTTCCCCCTTTATCAGAGGTTTCTTTACCCCTTATTCCACCCCACACAAGAATGAAAGAAGAATTGAGATAATGTTAAAAAAAATACACAAATTAATCAACACTTAATTTGCAATCATTTAAACGTGGGGAGTTATTTTCACTGAGTTGTTTACCACCATGAGTTATTGCAGGTATTGAATGGCTTGCAATATGTAAATAAAACAAAAATCAACACCGGTATTGTTCATGTTGCCAGGCAGTTCGTTAGTTGTGTTTAGGGGGCTGGAGGGGTGTTTAGGGGGCTGGGGGAGGGTGTTTAGGGGGCTGGGGGGTGTTTAGGGGGCTGGGGGAGGGTGTTTAGGGGGCTGGGGGAGGGAGTTTAGGGGGCTGGGGGAGGGTGTTTAGGGGGCTGGGGGAGGGGTGTTTAGGGGGCTGGGGGAGGGTGTTTAGGGGGCTGCGGGGGTGTTTAGGGGGCTGGGGGAGGGAGTTTAGGGGGGTGGGGGGTGTTTAGGGGGCTGGGGGAGGGAGTTTAGGGGGCTGGGGGAGGGAGTTTTGGGTTAACAATGGAATAAAAAGGTGAAATGAGGCAATAGCTTAAAAGTTGTTTGACGTGGGGGTTAGCTGTGCTTCCCCCCTCCCTCCCTCCCCCCAACCTCCCCCTCCTTCACACCCCCTCCCCCTCCTCTTCTCCCAAACCCCTCTCTCCCCTTCCCCTCTCCCCCCTCGTTTCCTCCCCGCAAAAAGATGTGTTTCCATATTAAATTGTTGGTTAGTCACTTACATAATTAAGTGTACAGGCCAGGTGTGTGTGTGTGTGGATGGTAATTTACAGGTGAGGTGTTTTTTTATATTCATTTACAAGTTAGGTATTTACGTATTAATTTACAAGTCAGGTATTCCAGGTATTTACTTATTAATTTACAGGCCAGGTGTGTGTGTGTGTACATTAATTCACAAGTCACTTCTTTAAATTCATATAAATAAAGGGAAATATTATTGGAACTAGTCGTAATGTTCTGAGATCATATGAATGTGTTGTTGTTCGTTGGTGTAATTTTTAAGTTTTAAAAAAAAATCCGACGTCTTGTAACTTTTATTTTTATATTATTTATGAAGAAAATTTACTTTATTATTATTTTGTTCTGTGAAAGATAATTGATAAAAGATAATTACACTTCCTTTAGTTATATAATTCGATATGAACGATTATATTACTTATTTATCAACGATAATTTATATTTCTTGTTCATATTTTAATGACAAAATTTAGTACAAAAGTCGGCTATTTTATGTCTCCTGATCTCGAAACAAAAGCCCTATTTTATCATCATATTATTCCCAACCTGTAAAACAAAAGTCGATTATTTAGCGTTTATGTAAGGTGGGTGGAATAACGAGAACTGCCATTAACTCCTGGTTGTGAACTAGGCAGCCACCCTTGTTAGCGAGCCTGTCCAACACCCGTGTATTTGAACAAGGAAAATTTATACTATACCTGTATATATACATGTATCATTGTATCGTGTATATATGTATCATTGTACCGCGTATACATGTATCATTGTACCGCGTATACATGTATCATTGTACCGCGTATACATGTATCATTGTACCGCGTATACATGTATCATTGTACCGCGTATACATGTATCATTGTATCGTGTATATATGTATCGTTGTACCGCGTATACATGTATCCATCGGAGGGTATACAGCAGGCAGTCTTGACAGGCAATTAAGCTTAAGCTGGGAGTGTAATAAGTCCAATTTTATGCAGTAGTTTACAGCTATTGAACAGTGGAGTAAAATCCTCTCATGAATAGCCATGAAAAGGCTCGTTAGTGGAGGTTAACAGCGATACCTAACAACTTGTGGCCATTTAGTGAGGTAGTAATGATCGCTTGTAACCAGACATACGATTTAAAAGGCTTGTAGCGTGGTGGGTATAAGGTGGGTTAATAGGTCGTGGCCATTGTTAACAAGTCCATCGTGGCCATTTGACTGGGGGTGTATTGTGGCCATTTATCGGGGAAATTATTGTGGCCATTTATCTGGGAGATTATTGTGGCCATTTATCGGGGAAATTATTGTGGCCATTTATCGGGGAGATTATTGTGGCCATTTAAAGGGGATTTTATTGTGGCCATTTAAAGGGGATTTTATTGTGGCCATTTAAAGGGGATTTTATTGTGGCCATTTAAAGGGGATTTTATTGTGGCCATCTAAAGGAGAGTTTATTGTGGCCATTTAACAGTCAGTTCACTATCGTCTTGTAACTAAAAATACGCGAAAATTCTCTCCACACCTAACCATTCACTTAAGCGTATAATGAACACGGTGAACACAGAAGCCTCATAACGCACCTGGCAGACTCAACACGACGGGAGGGAACAGGTGAACATAGGCAACTTAATGAACATACACAACTGGTGAACATACATAACTTGGTGAACATACGTAAGTTAATGAACATACGCAACTTGGTGAACATACGCAAGTTAATGAACATACGCAACTTGGTGAACATACGCAAGTTAATGAACCAGAAGTATATACCGCAGGTGGTTTAGTAATTTAAAACTCAACAAAGCATTACAGGAGTTTGGTTGTAGGTAGGTTAATGCAGCCATTGTTTCATGTTGGGGTAATATTGTGACTTGAAGCTTAACCTGGAGATATAAACACTGCATATATACAGGTTAATGAAGGCTATAATGTCTGTAATGAATATGTTACTTCAGTATAATGTTTATTTATGTTTTACTATATCATTATACATACAGGTAGGTTAGTGAAGCCAACATTATAAGTGTTATGTAATCAGTATGTTTCAAATTAAAAGTAGAAGGTAATGTTTGAATCCTGTATACAGAATATGCAATTGCAGTACTGTATCTCTGTTGCAACATTGTTTGTAGAGCTGTGGTGTGAGACAGTATGCACAAGTTAATCATCCATGAGTGATTATACAACAACAGACAGTACTGGATTATACAACAACAGACAGTACTGGATTATACACAAGGAAATCCATCTCATAAATACAGACTATACAACTGCAATAGCAATGTTGAAACTCGGAGCTTAACACGGTGAATATACAGAGGTTTATTGAAGCGTGTATCTTATAATATAGAACGTACTGCGAGCAACATTGCAACTTGATGCCTGTAGCGTTGCAATTCCAAATCATGAATATACGAAGCTGCATTTGCAACTTGGAGTTTAAACACAGCAATTAACTCGGTGTTGAGCAAGGAGTCGTTAGCAGTGTAATGACCTGTGTGTGTGTGTGTGTCCTAGCTTCGGATCATAATAAGAATAGTAATAAGGTTGTGTTGTTTTCATGCAATTAGGAGCTTATTTTTTTGACCATTTAGTTAAGTCTTAATAGGTTCTAGCTTAATATGATGCAGTTCTAATGGGCCCCTCTCCTAATCGGCTCCTTGTCTTATAGGCCCCAGTACTACTACTACCTTACCTTACCTTAACTGAACCCCGTCTCAAGGAGTTGGACCTGTTCAAATTGGGGCGTATTAGTACCGGGGCCTATTAGTACCGGGGCCTATTAGGACTGGGGTCTATTAGGACAGGGGCCCATTTGACCACACATGTTCATCTATACAACAAGTGTTGGAGGAAATACAAACAATTACCTTCTGCAGTAAACAAGACGAAATACAAACAATAATTATCAATCGTAATTAGACAGAAAATTACAATAAGCTTTTTTTTGTTTATCATGTCCTCTTGTGTAAGTAAACACCTGCAAACACAAACAACTTTTTGTAGGTAAACACGGGGAGGTGTTGTTTGCCGGGCGTCTGTGTCTTCTCTTTAATTAAAATTGAAACCCAACCTACAAAGGACTGTGTCATTTTTGTGTCCTCTGGTAAATGAGGAGACTGTGAATGGTGTGTGTCTGTCTGTCTTTTTGGGTACGTGTGTCTGTCTTTTTGGGTACGTGTGTCTGTCTCTGGGTACGTGTGTCTCTCTCTGTCTTTCTGGGTACGTGTATCTGTGTCTTTCGCGGGGTATGTACTGTATGTATGTATGTGTCTTTGTCTATCTGTCTGTCTGTCTGTCTGTGTGTGTGTGTGTTTATGGTGAGGGGATAATAAAAAGAGGATAGGAGGAGAATAGACGCAAAAGAGGGTCAGGAAGGGGAAAGAGGATGAAGGGGAGAGAAGGGAGAGTAAAAGAAGAGGGTAAAGGGATAGGAGGTAAGAAAGAGGAGAGGGGAGAAGGGAGATGAAAGAGAATGAGAGTAGAGGAGAGAGGACGAAGGAGAGTGAGAGAAGAGGGTGGGAAGAAAGAGGAGGAGGAGAGGAGAAGGATATTCACTATTTATCAATTTTCACACGTTGATGCTAGACCAATATTGATGCACCGTGACCAACAGATAGTGAAACAACTTAAGAATTGGTGATATAAACTTGGTTAGGTTTAATCCATGGTTAAAGTCACAACGATGGGTTAAAGTTAGGTTACTGTGTTATCTCTTGGGGTAAGTTGTGTAAATGTGAAAGTTGTGTAAGTGTGAAGGGTGTGTGAGTGTGTAGGGAGGGTGTAGGTGAGTGTGAAGGGTGTGTGAGTGTGTAGGGAGGGTGTAGGTGAGTGTAAGTGTGAACGAAGTGTGTACGGAGTGTGTAGGTGAGTGTTGGTGGAGGGAGTGTAAGTGTGAAGGGTGTGTGAGTGTGTAGGGAGGGTGTAGGTGTGTGTTGGTAGAGGGTGTAGGCTGGTCAAGGGTAAAAGGGCTTTTATCACAGGTAACTCTTGCTATCACCTTCAACCATTGCCTCTCTCTCTCTTTTATAGATTCTCTTTGTAGTCTTATCTCTCTCTCTCTCTCTCTCTCTCTCTCTCTCTCTCTCTCTCTCTCTCTCTCTCTCTCTCTCTCTCTCTCTCTCTCCGGTTTTGTATGTATACTGTACATGTCTTATGAACTACGATGTGTGTGCGTGCGTGCGTGCGTGTGTGTACCTCGTTTCCTGCTACACACATACAGGTAATTTCTTCCCATAATATTGCGTGTCTAGTATAAAGATTCTCAGTGTGTGTGTGTGTGTGTGTGTTCGTGTTCCACCGCGCCCATCCCACCCACCCCCCCCCCCCCCACAACGCACTATGGCTTTGTTCACGCCGCGTTGAAATTGTGCGTTGCCGAGGAAGATTGAATTGTCTGTGAGGGTGGGCGTGTGTTTTTGTTTACGTGCTCTGCGTGTACACTCTCTCTCTCTCTCTCTCTCTCTCTCTCTCTCTCTCTCTCTCTCTCTCTCTCTCTCTCGGCTTTGTTTTCGCAGCGTTGAAATTGTGAGTTAGCGTAGATAAAACATCATGATTGGGTGAGCGCTTTGGATAATTGCCAGAGTGGTGGTCGTGAAATGTATCCCAGCGGCCCTTTTGTCTCCAGGGGTTAGGGAGGAAGGGCGGTAGATGGGTGGGATAGGGAGAGATGGGGAGGGAGGGAGAGGATGGGGAACAGGAGGAAGATGGGGAGGGAAGAGGGAGGGAGGGGAGGAAGGGCGGTAGATGGGGAGAAAGAGGAAGGAGGGAGAGCAGCAAGAAGAGGAGGGGGAGGTATAGAGGGCGTAATGGAGAGAGAAAGGGAGGAAGTGGAGGTTAGGGAGAATAAGCGAAGAGGAAAGGAGTGAAGAGAAGCGGAAGGGGAGGGAGAGGGAGTGAAGGAGGAGGAAGAGGGAGAGAACTCAGTATGGTACGAATGAGGAGACGAGGAAGATGAAAATTTTAATGGGGAAGAAATTAAGGAGGAAAGTGACACCCTGATGCACCCTTCACCCTCCCACTCCACCCACTCTCTCCACCTACTCACAGCCACACACACACTATCCACCCGCCCCCCACACCACCCACCCTTTAACCACCCTCCTTCCATAACATCCACCCTCCGCCCACGCGCCGCCCACATACCGTCCACAGGTAAAGGTAATATGTCGAGTGTATTAAAGCGAGAAACTCAACACCAATTAGCTGCTTCTCGCCGCCACGGTCAGGTAATGTTGACACACCTGGTGGCCATCTTGCTTGTTTTCCCCCACCTGTTAACAAGGTCATATGCGCCCCCTGTCTGATTGGGCCCCTGTCTGAATGGGGCCAGGTCCAAGGTCAACAACTGGTCCGGGTCAGAATTTTTGTGTCAATGTCGAATTCTTGTTGATTTTTTTATGAAACTTGACGTGAACGTGTATCGCCAGAGGTCAAGGTCACAGCTGGAGGTAAAAAGTCGTGGCTAGAGGTCGAGGTCACGGATAGAGGTCAAGGTCACAGCTGGTGGTTGAAGTAAAAAAAAAGGTAACGGCTGGAGGTCATGGTTAGAGGTCGAGGTCACGACTGGAGGTCAAAGGTCATGGTTAGAGGTCGAGGTCACGACTGGAGGTCAAATGTCATGATTAGAGGTCAAGTTCACAGCTGGAGGTCAGAGGTCAATTTTATTTACACATGGGTCACTCTAATGTTGGTCGTCTCCCTTGTTGTTCAGATGACGTGATATATTGTGACGTGTGTGTGTGTGTGTGTGTGTGTGTGTGTCATTTAATCCTCAGAGAGACAGACAGACACACACCCGTGTCTCTCCCCTTCCTCTTCTCTCCATCACCATATCAATACAAGTGTTCGTTAAGCCGCCTTCTTTCTCCCTCACTCATTCTCTCTGTTCTCTATATCTCTCTTTTTTTTAATACCTCTATTCCTCTCCCCTATTTGTATTCCCTCCTTTCTACGTTCTCGCCTTTCTTCCCCTCTCTTGCTTTCTCTGTTTCTCTGCTTCTCTGCCTTTCTTTTTCACTCATTCCTTTCCCTCTTGCTTATTCTCTTTCTTAACTTTTCCATTTCTTTCTCGCTCTTCTCTTCGCCCCTCTCTTTTTCTCTATACGTCTCTCATCCTCGTTTTTCCTCTCTCTCTCTCTCTCTCTCTCTCTCTCTCTCTCTCTCTCTCTCTCTCTCTCTCTCTCTCTCTCTCCATTCTCCCTGCGTCTCTCCCTTTCTTGTTATGTTAAGAAGTTAAGAGGGATGGTGGCGGCTGAGTGGGCCTGGTGGCGGCTGAGGTGGGTTGAGTGGTGCTGGTGGCGGCTGAGGTGGGTTGAGTGGGCCTGGTGGCGGCTGAGGTGGGTTGAGTGGTGCTGGTGGCGGCTGAGGTGGGTTGAGTGGGCTGGTGGAGGGAGACTCAACAGATGGTTGTTGTGGCGAGGCGAGGAGAGGGAGGTGGCGGCTCTTGCTCTCACCTGCCTCACCTCTCACGCCTGACAGAGAGAGAGAGAGAGAGAGAGAGAGAGAGAGAGAGAGAGAGAGAGAGAGAGATGCGTCAGGGTACATCCAAACATTTTTTCTTCACTCTTCCTGTTCACATCTTTTGTTCGTGAGTCGGAAAGTCAAGTGAACAAGTCGACGATGAAGGAAGAGCAGTAGTAACCGGAATAAAAGCAGGAATAGGTGTGTGAAGGAAGAATGAAAGCAGGGATAGGTGTGTGAAGGAAGAATGAAAGCAGGAATAGGTGTGTGAAGGAAGAATGAAAGCAGGGATAGGTGTGTGGAGGAAGAATGAAAGCAGGGATAGGTGTGAAGGAAGAATGAAAGCAGGGATAGGTGTGTGAAGGAAGAATGAAAGCAGGGATAGGTGTGTGAAGGAAGAATGAAAGCAGGGATAGGTGTGTGAAGGAAGAATGAAAGCAGGGATAGGTGTGTGAAGGAAGAAATGAAAGCAGGGATAGGTGTGTGAAGGAAGAAATGAAAGCAAGGATAGGTGTGTGAAGGAAGAATGAAAGCAGGGATAGGTGTGTGAAGGAAGAAATAAAAGCAGGGATAGGTGTGTGAAGGAAGAAATGTGTAATGAGACAAATCTCACATGAAGAGGTAAGCTAGGAGTTTATAGTAGTAAAGTATTATAGCGAGTGGAAATGGTAGCGTGTCTCGAGGGTGTGATGTTAACACTGTATATTAACACAGGCACAGTGCATGTGTAGTATATAAAACACCAATGCGTGTTACAGCTTTATTTTACTAGTTCAATAGGGGGGATGAATGGGGGGGTTCGTACACAATTTATGATAGACTATGGTATTCTCGTATAACCTAACCTCACAATTTGAATGGGCAGTTCACTAAGTCGATCGTTGGGGAGGTTCGTGATCACCGCACTTCTACCGTCTACACAGCCAGCACTTACTGTTATACGTTGAGTTGACAGCACTCTGTCGATGGACCCGGCTGAGACTTCGTTACACTTAGTGGCGGGCTTCTCTCGAGCGGGACTGGGGACGTGGTAGCTGGCCCTTCTTGGTTACAAGACACACTCTCTCTCTCCCTCGTGGGAGGGCTACGACGTCCTATATATTGGGAGACGTCAGGTTGAGCTGATTCGGGGGGGGGGGGGGCGGCGAAGGGTCTCCTTACATTTGCCCTCGCTAATGTAGGGTCAGGTCTGGACTTTTTCTGAGACTAAAGTTGTTGTATATACTGGAGGAATCTTCTGATGAATGCTTACCTGTTAACATCGTTGGTGGGGCCGTGTGACATGAGAGGCTCTGGTTGATTTATGGCCCCTTGACTTGGGTTGCGAGGGTTACATTTGACCTGGCTAATGTGAGGTCAGGTCTGGACTTCTTCTGTGATGTAGGTTATTGTGTATATTGGGAGAGAGTCGGCTGGTGCCTTCTTACATGTTTGTTGGGGCCTTGTGACATGGGAGGGGAGCCTGGCTGATTTGTAACACCCTTGAGCAGCCGCGAGGGTTACCCCCCCTAATGTCGGGTCAAGTCTGGATTGTTTCTGGGATGTAAGCTGTGGTCTGACAACCCATCACTACAAATGAAAGCAGGGATAGGTGTGTGAAGGAAGAAATGAAAGCAGGGATAGGTGTGTGGAGGAAGAAATGAAAGCAGGGATAGGTGTGTGGAGGAAGAAATGAAAGCAGGGATAGGTGTGTGAAGGAAGAAATGAAAGCAAGGATAGATGTGTGAAGGAAGAAATGAAAGCAGGGATAGGTGTGTGAAGGAAGAAATGAAAGCAGGGATAGGTGTGTGAAGGAAGAAATGAAAGCAGGGATAGGTGTGTGAAGGAAGAAATGAAAGCAGGGATAGATGTGTGAAGGAAGAAATGAAAGCAGGGATAGGTGTGTGGAGGAAGAAATGAAAGCAGGGATAGGTGTGTGAAGGAAGAAATGAAAGCAAGGATAGATGTGTGAAGGAAGAAATGAAAGCAGGGATAGGTGTGTGAAGGAAGAAATGAAAGCAGGGATAGGTGTGTGAAGGAAGAAATGAAAGCAGGGATAGATGTGTGAAGGAAGAAATGAAAGCAGGGATAGGTGTGTGAAGGAAGAAATGAAAGCAGGGATAGATGTGTGAAGGAAGAAATGAAAGCAGGGATAGGTGTGTGAAGGAAGAAATGAAAGCAGGGATAGGTGTGTGAAGGAAGAAATGAAAGCAGGGATAGATGTGTGAAGGAAGAAATGAAAGCAGGGATAGGTGTGTGAAAGAAGAAATGAAAGCAGGGATAGATGTGTGAAGGAAGAAATGAAAGCAGGGATAGATGTGTGAAGGAAGAAATGAAAGCAGGGATAGGTGTGTGAAGGAAGAAATGAAAGCAGGGATAGGTGTGTGGTGGAAGAAATGAAAGCAGGGATAGATGTGTGAAGGAAGAAATGAAAGCAGGGATAGGTGTGTGGTGGAAGAAATGAAAGCAGGGATAGGTGTGTGTGTGTGAAGGAAGATTGAAAATAAGAAAAAAGATTGAAAATTGGAAGAAGTTGTGATTGAAAAATGAAAGAAGAAATAGGGAAGTGAATGAAGGAATATTTATGTCCCAAGACCTTAAGACACAAGCTGAGGCAATCTTGGGGTGGAGACGAACGCCAGACGCTGCTGAATGCCGGCGCTGGTGAAGCATTAGAGGAATGAATGACTGACCTCCGCCCTCGAACCCCTGAGGAAAGAAATCGATGGGTGGCCAGGTAGATGTGGGTGACCAGATAGCTGTGGGTCTCCCTTCTGGTCTCTTCCCTCCTGGTCTCCTCCCTCTTGATCTCCTCCCTCCTGGTCTCCTCCCTCTTGATCTCCTCCCTCCTGGTCTCCTCCCTCCTGGTCTCCTCCCTCCTGGTCTCCTCCCTCCTGGTCTCCTCCCTCCTGGTCTCCTCCCTCCTGGTCTCCTCCCTCCTGGTCTCCTCCCTCCTGGTCTCCTCCCTCCTTGATCTCCTCCTCCCTCTCTTGGTCTCCTCCCTCCTGGTCTCCTCCCTCTTGATCTCCTCCCTCCTGGTCTCCTCCCTCCTGGTCTCCTCCCTCCTGGTCTCCTCCCTCCTGGTCTCCTCCCTCCTGGTCTCCTCCCTCCTGGTCTCCTCCCTCCTGGTCTCCTCCCTCCTGGTCTCCTCCCTCCTGGTCTCCTCCCTCTTGATCTCCTCCCTCCTGGTCTCCTCCCTCCTGGTCTCCTCCCTCCTGGTCTCCTCCCTCCTGGTCTCCTCCCTCCTGGTCTCCTCCCTCCTGGTCTCCTCCCTCCTGGTCTCCTCCCTCCTGGTCTCCTCCCTTCTGGTCTCCTCCCTCCTGGTCTCCTCCCTCTTGATCTCCTCCCTCCTGGTCTCCTCCCTCCTGGTCTCCTCCCTCTTGATCTCCTCCCTCCTGGTCTCCTCCCTCCTGGTCTCCTCCCTCCTGGTCTCCTCCCTCCTGGTCTCCTCCCTCTTGATCTCCTCCCTCCTGGTCTCCTCCCTCCTGGTCTCCTCCCTCCTGGTCTCCTCCCTCTTGATCTCCTCCCTCCTGGTCTCCTCCCTCCTGGTCTCCTCCCGTCTCCATCCATCACCTGAGGTCATTTGTCTTCCTTAAATCCTTTATTTATATTTGACGCCAAAGTTTTGTTTTTTTTTATTTATTTTTTTTTTTTTTTAGAAAGCAGGTAGAGAAAGGTTTAATTATTTCAGGTCTTCGGGTGCTTCAGGTCGTCTTAAGGGGGTCGTATTCTTCAGGTCTATAGCGTCTTCAGGTCGTCAGCTTCTTCAGGTGGTTTTAAGCCACTTCAGGGGTCGTTATCAGGGGGTCGTCTTTTTCAGGTCCTTAACTTCTTCGGGTCCTTTATTTTCTTTAGGTATTCTTGAGGGGGTCGTATTCTTCAGGTCCTTATTTTCTTTAGGTAATCTTGAGGGGTTGTCATCTTCAGGTCGTCTTATGGGGGTCGTCATCTTTAGGTCATCTTAAGAGAGTCGTCTTCTTCAGGTTCTTAACTTCTTCAGGTCGTCTTTTCAGGTCGTCTTAAGGGGGTCGTCTATTTCAGGGACTTAAAGGATGTGGCAAGTGTCTGGTGGTGGGGGGGGGGGAGGTGTCAGGGATGGGCCCTTGGGAGACGGAGCCTACCTGGATATTCTGCAAGAGAGAGAGAGAGAGAGAGAGAGAGAGAGAGAGAGAGAGAGAGGTGTTCCTGACTTGATCGTAGTTAAGTTTGTTCGTCCATTCTTGTGTTGAACTGTCTTAACCTAGACATCCGGACTTGTGTATGACTTAACCTAGACATCCGGACTTGTGTATGACTTAACCTACACATCCGGACTTGTGTATGACTTAACCTACACATCCGGACTTGTGTATGACTTAACCTACACATCCGGACTCATGCAGTAATATTTTTCACACCTTGAATTCTCTTTAAGAACAAAACATCACCTAACCTCCAAAACTCACCTGTAATTTACGTCCAAAACACACCTGTAATTTTACCTCTCGAGCACACCTGGTTATCACTTAGAGCCAAACACCATATATGAAAATAACCAATAAGAAGGCTGGGATTAATCTAAAGAGCCAATCAGAATCGAGATATACGCTTGAGAGGGTGTTTACGTGGACGAACGGAACTCGTAATTTGAAATAAGGTGAAGGGTGAGTTGAGGTGTTTGTGACGGCGGTAAGGCAGAGAGACCTTATTAACTTATTTCTAAGTGAAAATACGGGAGAGATGCTGGGATAAGTTTTAAGTAGTAAGACGTAAGTGTAATTTAAGTAAGAGTTACGTAAGTTTTTTGGGAATCGTAAATTTGCAAGATTCATTTAAGGTGAAGCAACGAAACACTGAACCCGAAAGTGAATCCCGAGGCCAATAACGAACCCGATTGTATTTTTTTTTTTTTTTGTACTAAAATTACGGGTTTGGTTAACTTAGGTTAGGGGTGTGTTAGGTCAGGTTAGGGGTGTGTTAGGTCAGGTTAGGGGTGTGTTAGGTCAGGTTAGGGGTGTGTTAGGTCAGGTTAGGGGTGTGTTAGGTTAGGTGTATAAAGTTAGCAATGGGTTAAACTAGATTCTCCTCCCGAGCTCCCCTCCAATTTCCCCCTCCCCCTCTCCTCTCTCTCTTTTCCGTTTTCCTTCCCTTCTCTTCCTCCTTCCCTCCTCATTCCCTCTCCAGCTCAAGTTTTATCTCGTAATTTTTAATTGTTGATATAATGGTGTAATTAGTTACCTTGTTACGAGCTTAAAGACCATAGTTGTTGAAGCGTAGTAGTAACATTATAACAACAACCACCTCTGCCTTCCCTCCCTCCCTTTCCCCCCTTCTCCCTCCCTCCCTCCCCCCTCTCCTCCCCCCTACCATCAAACTTCTCCCCTAACACCTCAACTCCCCCCCCCCCAACCTTACCTCTCCCATAACATCCTCCACTCCATCCCTCCCAACTTACCTCCTCTTCCCCCTTTCCACCTTGTCTCCCCTCCCCACCCATCCTTCCTATCACTTCCCCCCTCCCACCTCCCCCTTCCTCCTCCCTGCTACCTTCTTATCCCCTTCCCTCCTCCTCTTCCCACCTTACCCCTCTTTCTCCCCATATCTCTCCTCCCACCAACCCTCTTTCCCCCTCCCTCTTTCCCACTCCCCCCCTCCTTCTCTTCCCCCCTTCCTCCCACCCCTCCCCCCCCCTTCTCCTCCCCTCCCCTCCCCCTCTCCTCCTCCTCCTCCCAAAGGTGTTCCTACACAGTAAACCATTTACCTGAGGAAGATACTGCTTGAGCCCAGATGAAACCTAATTGCTAGTCCGAGATACAATCCTTTAAGCTGGGTGGTGGTGGTTGTGTACGGGTGGCTGTAATGGTGTTTACGGGGTTGTGGTTGTGTAATGGTGGGTGTGTGGGTGTATGGGTGGTAAAGTAGTGGTGGTGGTTGTGTATGGGTGGTTGTGTGATAGTGGTGTGGTAATGGTTATTGTTCTGTAAGGTTGATGGTACGATGGTTGTTATATACGGGTGATTGTGTAGTGTTGGTGGTTATGGAAAGGTTGTTGGGTTGTAGTGGCTGTGTAGAGAAGTTTGTGCACTGGCGATATGTTTAAAGCTGAATCATCCGGGTTCCGAAATTTGTGGGATCCGGAACTTCCTGTGTCCAAAAACTTCCTGTGTCCAAAACTTCTTGTGTCCAAAACTTCCTGTGTCCAAAAATGTGGAGCCGAAACTTCCAGAAACGAAACATCTGGGTTCGAAACATACACGAGTGAAACATTGTTGTCCAAAACAGCGTGTAAGAGAAATTGAGTTCAGTTGGAGAGACGGAATGGTCCGCTGGTGAGTGAGGTGGTGAGTTGGGTGTGGTCTCTGTAGTGGTGGGTTGGTGGGTGGATAGGGCGGTGGATGGGTGAGTGGGTAGGTGGGTGTGGTCACTATGTTGTTGGTGGATGGGTGAGTGTAGGTTGGTGAGTTGGGTGGATCAGTGGGTAGAGATGGGTACTGGGAGAGGTGGGTTGGTGGGTGAGGTGGATTGGTAGGTGGGTAGAGAATGGTGCTGGGTGAGGTAAGGGTGAGTGGGATGAGGTGGGTTAGTGGGTGGGTGGATTAGTGGGTGGGTGGAGTGGGCATATACCGTGTTAAGTTAATTCCCCGGTGTATCAAGGTCTTAACTTAGTTGGGTTCCAGTAATATCTGTGATGTAACGCGCCCTCACCACTACCCCGCCCTCACCACTACCCCTCCCTCACCACTACTTCCCCCCTCACCACTACTTCCCCCCTCACCACTACCCCTCCTCACCACCACCCTCTCACCACTACCCCTCCCTCACCACTACCCCCTTACCATTACCCCTCCCTCACCACTACCTTCCCCTCCTCACCATTACCCTCCCTCCTCACCACTACCCTCCTTCCTCACCACTACCTCTCCCCCGCCGCCACTACCAGACAGGACCACCACTTAACACCATCACTATTACTACTAGGTTTTGTTTGGTTAGGTTAAGTTGGGTTGGATTAGGTTGTGTTATGTTGTGTTAGGCTAGGTTACGTTAGGTTACGTTAGGTTTGGTTAGGTTAGGTTACGTTAGGTTTGGTTAGGTTAGGTTACGTTAGGTATTAGCACCGTGTCAGAACGATTAGCTTCGTTATACCAACTTGACTCTGGCCGTGTCAAAGTGGCGACAAACTTTCTGCCTCGCCAAAACTCAAGACAAAATGTTGTAAATAAAAGTGACTGAGTGTGTGTTAAGATGATTCACCAGACCTTTATAAGAAACTGGATCACATGAGGATTAGCCACCAGCTTATATCACATGGGGATTAATCACCCTAAGGCAAGCTTAACCTGAATTAACCTACTCTACCATAACCTAACCTAACCTAACCTAACCTAATCTAACGTAACCTAACCTACTCTACCATAACCTAACCTAACCTAACCTTGCAGATGGGAAGTAAAGGTTGTAGAGTGCAGTTTGCCTCCCCACATTACCTTCTGGTGTACCGAAGGGTTAGTATTGCACTGTACTGTATATCCTCACTACTAAACACTCACACACTCACACACACACACACACACACACACACACTCTCTCTCTCTCTCTCTCTCTCTCTCTCTCTCTCTCTCTCTCGTAAGAGCTAATATGAATTTGAACTGAAAGAAAATGGACATGCAATTTGAACCAAAGTTGGAACAAGACTTCTAGAAATACACATCAAGGAACTGTCATCTTCAGACTCTCTGGAGCTCGCGTTCCCTGCCTGTAGGCCCCGAGGAGCCACACACACTTACGTACACGACAAGAAGTTAGCAGTAATACCTTGGTTTACGAGGACAGGTGACCGACGCACGGACATTGATATGAACATTAACTGGCGGTTTTAGTATTGTGGGGGGGGGGGGGTAGTTTGGGTGCCTGGTCTCTCTCTCTCTCTCTCTCTCTCTCTCTCTCTCTCTCTCTCTCTCTCTCTCTCTCTCTCTCTCTCTCTCTCTCTCATTTCGCCTGCTTGATCTTCCCCCAACCCCCTCCTCCTTTTTTTTCCACCTCCCTTGTTTCTTCTTCTACCTTTACTTCTTTCCCTCCTTCTCTTTCTTCATCTATTCCTCCTCATCATCTTTCATAATTCCCCATCTCTCCTTCCTCCTCTTCCTCCATCACCATTCCTCCTCCTCTTCCATCTCCTCCTCCTCCTCTTCCATCACCGTCTCCTCCTCTTCCATCAGTATCTCCTCCTCCTCCTCAGAATGCCTCACAATATGCCATCAAGGGCCAAGCTGGCGAAATCCGGCACTCAGAAAAAAATCCCTGCGATATTTTAGGTAACGTGATGGACTTGGGTAACGTGATGGACTTGGGTAACGTGACGGACTTGGGTAACATGACGGACTTGAGTAACGTGATGGACTTGGGTAACGTGATGGACTTGGGTAGTGGAGGCAGGTTAGGCCATCCGAGCTTCTTGTGACGTCGTGTGGAGTCAATTTTCTTTAACCTGAAAGTTTTACGAAAGAAAATCCTGTTGTTGTTGTTGTTGTTTATGTTGTTGTTGTTGTTGTTGTTGTTGTTGCTCTTCATCCCAAGACTAACCAACAGGGACACATCACCACACACCCACACACGTCAACACATCACCTTCCCTCGCCCACTGGCCTAACACATGTCCCTCCCCCCTCCCCCCCGGGCTGGCCTGTCAATAACGCGGCTTAACGTTGG
Source organism: Homarus gammarus (assembly GCA_958450375.1). Lineage (NCBI taxonomy): Eukaryota > Metazoa > Arthropoda > Malacostraca > Decapoda > Nephropidae > Homarus > Homarus gammarus. Next base: position 1,484,009 of record CAUDMG010003106.1, read on the forward strand.
GTGGTTGGGATATGCTGGCACCTTCCTCACTCACCAACTACCTAACCTAACCATATCTAACCTGACCTAATCCTTCCTGACCTTACTTGACCTTACCTTACCTAACCTAACCTTACCTAACCTAACCTAAACCTAACCTTATGTAATCTGACCTAATCTGTCCTGACCTAACCTAACCTAACCTAACCTAACCTAACCTTACCTAACCACAGATGACAGAACTACCTGCTCTTGCTCCGGGAGTTAGGGTGAACGCCATCTTCCAACTCCAAGGTAATTAGGCCTCTGATTATCCCCCTCCCCCCCCCCCCCCCCCCCCCCCCGCAAGTGCTACCATGTGTCGGGGTCTTAACGAGTCACCTGGGGAAGAGAAGGGAGGAGGAGGCGAGGGAAGGTGTTGAAGAGGAGGAATGATAAGAGGCGGATGGGGAGGGACGGAGGAGGAGGAGGAGGAGGAGATAGGGAAGGAGAAGGAGAAGAGTAGGAGGACAGGAAGGGAAGGGGAGGTAAAGAGAGGAGGAGGAGGAGGCATTGAAGGGGGGAGGAGGAAGAGGAGCAGACAGAGAAGGAGACTTAGAGGTTGTGAAGATTAGGAGGAGAGAGGAAGGAGGTAGTTAAGGCGGAGGAGGAGGGCAGCAAGGGAAGGGAGGAGGAGGAGGAGGGCAGGAAGGGAAGGGAGGAGGAGGAGGGCAGGAAGGGAAGGGAAGGGAGGAGGAGGAAGAGGCAGCCCCGTTATCAGTTAGTCGAAGGTGATGACATATGAGTAATCTCTAATCCCAAGGGTTAGATTAGGCTGAGGTAGTTTAGGTTAGCTTAGGTTAGGTTAAGGTAGATTAGATTAAGTTAGGGTAAATTAGAATAGGTTTGGTTAGGTTAGGTTAAGGTTGGTTAGGTTAAGGTAGGTTAAATTAGGGTAAGTTAGAATAGGTTACATTACCTCAGGTTAGGGTAGTTTATATTAGATTTGGTTAGGATTAGATTAGGTTGGGTTAGATTAGGTTAGGTTAGGTTAGATTAGGTTGAATTAGACATGAGACTCACTCACCCAGTTACCAGTCAGTCAAAAGTGATACAACCGCCACTTTAACTGGCCCTCGTGTCAATAACAGTCTGATTGCTAAACGGAAGAGGATTTTTGGATTACGAGAAGCTGTCCGATTTGATGCCCGATTTTATGCCCGATTTTTCATGTGTTTCTGTTTTGTTGTGTGTAAATCTGCCCTTGACAACTTTTCCGTTTCTGTGTTATGTCAAGAGATAAATTAACTTACTCTGACCTGACCCGACCTGACCTTCCCTGACCTGACCCGACCTTCCCTGACCTGACCTGAGGAGTAGGGGGTGATGGTGGGGAGGAGGAGGAGGATATGAAGAAAAAGGAAGACGAGGAGGTGGAGGAGAAGAAGAAACAAGAGCAGGGGAGAAAATGAAGGAAGAGAGGAGAAGGAGAAGAAGAAACAAGAGCAAGGGAGAAAGTGAAGGAAATGGAGCAGGGGGAGAAAATAAAAGAAAAGGAGGAGGAAGAGATGGAGGAAGAGGAGCAAGAGAGGAAGAGGAAGGTTGTGAAGATGTGTCAGCTGGCGTAATGGAAAATCTCTCTCTCCTTGGTCGTGTTTCCTCATACAGTTCACTGGTTCGATGATTGTCAGGCCATCAGCTGTTCCGTAATGGTTTGTTTACATATTGATATGGTAAAAGGGGTCTCTCTCTCTCTCTCTCTCTCTCTCTCTCTCTCTCTCTCTCTCTCTCTCTCTCTCTCTCTCTCTCTCTCTCTCTCATCGTTTTATTGCTTTTTAATCCGTTTTAATGCTTATCAGGTTTAATCCAGGGTCATCATGTTTCCATTGGGATTCCGATTAGGAGTACTTAAACTGCCTTGTTCCAGAGAGAGAGAGAGAGAGACAGAGAGAGACAGAGAGAGAGAGAGAGAGAGAGAGAGAATACGAGATGACTTTCTATTCAATATTGAGAGAGAGAGAGAGAGAGAGAGAGAGAGAGAGAGAGAGAGAGAGAGAGAGAGAGAGAGAGAAAACAATAATAATAATTACCGCCACTGCTTTGTGTACACGAGTCAACAATTATTATACAACGATTCTTTATTTTCAATGTAATTTTGTGAGGAGAGAACACCAGGTTATTACGTCAGTATTAATTATCTTTTGAACTTTCATCGTTAGCATCAAAAGGTGTGTGTGTGTGTGTGTGTGTGTGTGTGTGTGTGTGTGTGTGTGTGTGTGTGTGTGTGTTACTCTCCTCTTCTTGCTCCTCCTCCTACCCTTCATCTCTATCTATCTATCTATCAGCTCTCCGCCTCTGTGTTCTATCTTATCCTTCATCCTATTGGGCCGTAGAGAAGGAGCTCAGGATGTGATATCTCTCTCTCTCTCTCTCTCTCTCTCTCTCTCTCTCTCTCTCTCTCTCTCGTGTGATAATTTTTTTTAAAGAAAATCTGTTTATTTACGACGTAACTCACTAAAAGTCCCAAGAAAGTCCAGTTATTGAAGATCAGCTGATGAGAAAGTTCAATTAGAAAGTCAGAAAATTAGGGCGTAAAGAAGTGAAAGTACCAGAGAAAGTAATTACAAACAGAACCTAATATTTCAGGCTTATTTTTCGATTCCCAGGATAAAAGGTGAACACACACACACAGGAAGTCACGATCATCCTCCATAAAAAAAAAATCCTCACCTGCATATTAATTAATGCAGGTCAGACGTACATAACAATTGTAAATTCACAAAATTATCATAAAAAAATGTAATTAACCCCGAAAATGTTATTAATATTTGTTATTCTTGTAATGAATCATAGGGGATAAAAATAGGGTTTGTAATAATAGAAAGTTTTCATTATAAGTCAGGTAAAATATTATGCATTTTTGAATAGAGAAAAGCTATGAACTGTTTGTGGAGGGGCGGGTTGTATTTGTGTCTGCGGTGTAATGGTCAGCACGCTCGCCTCGCAAGTTAGCGGTTCGATCCCAGGTAGGGTGAAACTATGGGCAAGTTTCTTTACGCCATTTGCCTCTGTCTACCCAGCAGTAATTGGGAACCTGGATGTTAATCGATTTGTGGATCGTATTCCGAGGTAATGGTTAGCCAGTGCAGTTGGCGAGTTGTCCGGTCTTCTCGGACTATTCCTTGACACTGGGTCTTGCAGCTCGTTAACTCAGGGTGTGGTTGTTGTGTTGGCGACAGCTTCTACACCTTAAACAAATTCACGCCTCGGTGGATATATGTATGTATATGATCCTAAGGGTTAGTGTTTTATTTGATGCTCTCTCTCTCTCTCTCTCTCTCTCTCTCTCTCTCTCTCTCTCTCTCTCTCTCTCTCTCTCTCTCTCTCTCTCTCTCTCTCTCAGTTTAATATATCGAGGCTCAGGGACACAAGTTAAGGTGATATTGGTGCCTGTGTTTTGACTTGGAGGAAATACTTCGTGTTTTGTTGCTCGTGTATGACTTGTGGGGTTTTCCTCTTGGTTTAACCCTTGTGTGTATGTTGGTTTAACCCTTTGAGTATGTTTGTGTATTTGAGTATGTTGGTTTAACAATTTGATTATCATGCTTTAACCCTTTGTGTGTCGGTTTAATCCTTTAAACCATCTTACTTGAAGGCTGTAATTCATTATACTTAAGGGGTTAAACCACCACAATGAAGGGGTTAAATATGTTCTTTCAATTATTCATAAATTATCACAAAATTCCATGTTAAATTCTCAGTATAATCCAACGTTAAATTCTCAGTGTAATTCTACTTTAAATTTCAAGTGTAATTCAACGTTAAATTCCCACTATAATCCAAAAGGTGAATCCCAATTACCATTACATAATTAAACTACAGGTACAGTCGATCCCACCTGTATGACAACACTACAACACTCACTGTAAATAAACACATATACAAAGGTACCTGACATCTCCATCAACTCCAAAGGTGTTTTACTGCGGTGTTTATGTGTTGTTTTGGAACCTCGTCACCGCGGCTCCAGACAGGGATGGCTGATGGGGTGTTGTGGCTCATGGTTGTAGGTTATTGGATGTGTGTGTGTTTGTGAAGGGTGTTTGTGGTTGTGTTTTTATGGTTGCTGTTGGCTTGGTTTGTTGAATATGCGTGTGTGTAATAATAATAATAATAATAATAATTAACGGTTTATTGAAAGAGCTTGGCAGCCAGAAGGCTGAAAATATACAGTTACATATTTGGGGAATGGGTTACGAATTACAAATAATATACAAGTAACATAAGTGACACAAATAAGACATATAATAGCTTAGATGTGTGTGTGTGTGTGTGTGTGTGTGTGTGTGTGTGTGTGTGTGTGTGTGTGTGTGTGTCGTTTCTCTCCTGTCTCTCTGTCTCTCGTTTCTCTGTCTGTTTGTCTGTCTCTCATTTTTGTTTGCTGTGTTTGTTAAATATGTCTCCTCTCTCTCTCTCTCTCTCTCTCTCTCTCTCTCTCTCTCTCTCTCTCTCTCTCTCTCTCTCTCTCTCTCTCTCTCTCAGGAAGGTGATCACCAAGTCATTAGTCTGACACAGTTTCACAATTTACGGAGAACAGTAAAAAATCTTTACGGATTAAATCGACAATAGCCTTCATGTGTTCCAAAGACAGGCTCATAAAACACAGTAATATTGGAGCGTTAATGTGGGCCCCAGTCCTCATGGGCCCCAGTCCTCATGGGCCCCAGTTCTAATGGACCACAGTCAACATGGGTCCCAGTCCTAATGGGTCCCAGGTCCAAATGAGTCCGAGGTCCTAATGGGCCCCAGTCTTAATGGGCCCCAGATCTAATGGGTTCTAGTCCTAATGGGCCGCAGTCCTCATGGGGTCGTCATAATGAGTCCCAGTCTTCATGAGTTCCAGTCCTCATCGGCCCCAGTCCTCATCGGCCACAGTCCTCATGGGCCCCTGTCCCGCGAGGACTCGGACCCAATAGGATAAGGACCCTTAGTAGAGTGGCCCATTGAGACTGGGGCCCATGTTCACCATTAATCAACGTAATGACACTAATAGCAGTGGTTATAAAAGTTCTTGTCGATAGTTGAGAAAATATTTCCTTTCTTTACACTTAGTGGCATGGTGAGAGATATAGGGGGGGGGTAGGTGAAGGGGGAAATGGTGTAGGGGAGAGGGGGAGGGAAGGGGAGGGAGAGAGTGGCAGGGTAGGTAAAGGGGGAAATGGTGTAGGGGAGAGGGAAGGGGAGGGAGAGAGTGGTAGGGTAGGTAAAGGGGGAAATGGTGTAGGAGGAGGGATGGGGATAGGGGATAGAGAATGAGAGGGAAGAGAGAAAAAATAGGAGTGATGGGGGGAAGTAATGGAGATGCAAAAATAAAGAAAGTTAATAAATCAAGAGAAAGTAAAGAGGTTTCTAATGACACATCACCTTGGCCCGGTTTCTAATCGGACACATCACCTTGGCCCGGTTTCTAACCGGACACATCACCTTGGCCCGGTTTCTAACCTGACGCATCACCTTGGCCCGGTTTCTAATCTGACGCATCACCTTGGCCCGGTTTCTAATCTGACACATCACCTTGGCCCGGTTTCTAATCTGACACATCACCTTGGCCCGGTTTCTAATCTGACACATCACCTTGGCCCGGTTTCTAATCGGACACATCACCTTGGCCCGGTTTCTAATCTGACACATCACCTTGGCCCGGTTTCTAATCGGACACATCACCTTGGCCCGGTTTCTAATCTGACACATCACCTTGGCCCGGTTTCTAATCTGACACATCACCCTATCGAGGACGAAGTATGAAGTGATGCCTGAGTTCTCGAGGGTCGGTTTCTAAAGTGATCAAGGCTTCGGATTTCCAATTAGTTTCTCGGCCAATAGTCATTACGATGATCCGGTAGTGCTCTGCTTAATCAGGGAATCACACGAGATGAAGATGCTGGCTTTCTGTCAATCCACCTGTCCATCCATCCATCCACCTGTCCATCCATCCATCCATCTGTCCATCCATCCATCTCTATATTCATCCATCCATCCATCTCTATATCCATCCATCCACCTGTCCATCCATCCATCCATCCATCCACCTGTCCATCCATCCATCCATCCACCTGTCCATCCATCCATCTCTATATTCATCCATCCATCTCTATTTCCATCCATCCATCCACCTGTCCATCCATCCATCTCTATATCCATCCATCCGTCTCTATATCCATCCATCCATCTGTATCCAGCCATCCACCCGTGTATATCCATCTAGCCATCCATCCATCCGTCTCTATCCATCTATCCACCCACCTGTCTATCCATCCATCCATCCGTCTCTATATATCCATTCATCCATCAATCTGTACTGTAGATATATCCATCCATCTACAGGTATATATCTATCCATCTATTCGTCCATCATTCACACATCCATTCAGCCACTTACCTATCCACTTAACTTTACATCCATCCATTCTTCAATCCACCCATCACCCACCTACCCTCTCACGCATCCAACCAACCAATCCACCCACCCACCCACCCACCCAGCCCACCCCATCATCCATTCATCTATTCCCAGCCTGTCCTCAGCGACCACTTGAGTCCGTAATGAGATGCGTGTCATCCCTGGATAGAGAGCCCAGTTGAAACGTGGATCTTGTCACTTCAATTCCTACATAGACTCTGCTGGGAAATGAGGAATCGTCAGTCGAGTGGAAGCTTGAGAAACGAACGATGAGGTGAAAGCCTGACTGGTGAAAGTAAGTGTGGTGGTGAAAGTAGAAGTGGTGATGAAAGTTGAAATTATCTTAAAAATTTATCCAGAGAAAGTAGGATTTGTAGTGAAAGTTAGGTTGGTGGTGGAAGTTTGACCCATTAAAGTAGGGATGATGGTGAAAGTGAAACAAATAAAAGGATTTGTGGTGAAAGTTACCCCAGTGAAAATAGGATTAGTGGTAAAAGTGGAACTCATAAAAGAAGGATTATTTGTGAAAGCTGCATTGTTGGAGAAAGTTGAACCTTGAAAATTAAAATTGATAGCGAAAGTTGTTTGGTAAGACATATTCGTAATGAAAGTCTTACTGGAGTCAAAGTTAAGAGTTGTGGTGAAAGCTGCAATGGTGAAAGTTAAATTGGTGATTAAAGTTAAATGTTGAATAAAAATATAATTGGATGATAAAAAATAGAGCAGCCACCCCTTAAATAAAAAACGAAAATAAATAAAATATTCCAAAAATACCTCAGTCATCGATTATACAATATTAAATAGAATCCCAAAAATATCAGAGGAAAAAAATTGTGCTGTCATCCCTTAAATAAAAGAGATACAACAAAAGAAAACGGGAGAAAAAGAATTAATTTAGTCATCCTTTAAATAGACGTCAAAGAAAACGGGAAATAAGATTATAAATTATTTAAGAAAACGACAGGAAAAAAACACCTTCATTATCCCTTAAATAATAAATACAAATAAAAACATACGAATTAATACAATTTATCATAGACGTGTACTGTATGTATGTATGTTGTGTTTCAGGGCAATTAAGGTCACACGTCTTTCCGGAAGGTAATTAGAAGCGCATCTGTCCGTAACTGCCACTAATTACAAGAGATTCGACACCTAGGTAATCCAATATACGTGACCCTAATTGGCTTTTGTAATCACCACATGATCTGTGTGTTTGGTTTAGGTACATTACGATGCCACTCAGATTATGACGGCATTGTTATTGGCACTCAGATTATGTCGGGTTTTTTAGTGGCACTTAGATTTTGTTGGTATTGTTGGTGGCACTCAGATTACGAAGGTATTTTTAGTGCCACTTAGTTTACGTTGGCTTTGTTAGTTCGCTCAGATTATGTTGGTATTGTTAATGTCATACAGATTATGATGGTTTCGTTATTGGCACTCAGATTTCGGTGACTTTGTTGTGCCAGTCAGATTTTCATTGGCGCCACAGATTACGATCACAGTGCCAATGCCATTCAGATTTCGAACAGTGTGCTGGGGAGGACGAACAATTATTATTATTATTATTATTATTATTATTATTATTATTATTATTATTATTGATGTTTTTATTATCCTCCTCCTCCTCATCAATATCATCATCATTCATCATCATCATCATCATCATCATCATCACCACTACCATCATCACCAGCTGTCACAAGTCAGACTGCCATGACAGGTAGTTATTCAACCATTATAATAGCCCAACTAGTGTACAGTATTGTTATAAGCAGGAAACAAAGTAGGAATGTTGCTTCTCTCACTAAAACTTGCATTCGGAGTTAACAGGAAGCCGACACCAACAAGATATAGGACGGCAATACGTTGTTACTGCCTGAAAACCACATTCTCACACGGCCCTAAGATAAGTTTTCGCTCTCGTAACTTTGAACTTTCCCCAAGAGTCGTTTAGTTCCGGATTTTTAGAAAGTACGTAAGTTCTGTTTTCATCTCGTATTTGTGGTTCGTAAGTTCGGTTTTCATCTCGTATCTGTGGTTCGTAAGTTCGGTTTTCATCTCGTATTTGTGGTTCGTAAGTTCAGTTTTCTGCTCGTATCTGTGAACGCCCAGAGAACCCTTCATAGTCGGGATTTTCAAAAGTTCGTAAGTTTATTTTTACCTGAACTATAGACTATTCGTAAAACCGTACAAGTTCTGGATTTCACAAAGTCCTAACCTAACTCCTCCATATAATGTTAGCGTATTTAATAATCAGGTGAAATAAGCTGAAGGAAGTGAACATATTTTCACACATTGAGAATCGGGTTACTACATATTGTTGATTGTAAAGGTGATATCGTTATTATTCATTTGTATACAGCTTATTAAAGGGCTGTATGATTGTATGACTGTCTGTTGGTGGTAAAAAGGACCTCGTGATTATGTAAATTAGCTGGAATGATTAATTTCGCGCAGGAAAAACGAAGTTCAATTTTACGTTTTAATTTACACGAATGGCTCCCCTAGTCCCATTTACACGAACGATTCTCCTGGTCTCATTTATCCTACTTGTTGATTAAGTTGGTCCCAATTCTAATGGGTTCTGATCAGACCTGTTTAAACCTAATGTAGCGAAACTTAGCCTATTTAGCTAGGTTTGCCAATATTCACCTAGCCTAACCTAGACCTGCCAAGCCTAAGCCATGGTATGTTTTCAGTTAAGTGGTGTTAGCCAGACTAGTTATCGGGCCCCAGTAAGTGGTGTTAGCCAGGCTAGTGATCGGGCCCCAGTAAGTGGTGTTAGCCAGGCTTGTGATCGGGCCCCAGTAAGTGGTGTTAGCCAGGCTTGTGATCGGGCCCCAGTAAGTGGTGTTAGCCAGGCTAGTGATCGGGCCCCAGTAAGTGGTGTTAGCCAGGCTAGTGATCGGGCCCCAGTAAGTGGTGTTAGCCAGGCTAGTGATCGGGCCCCAGTAAGTGGTGTTAGCCAGGCTAGTGATCGGACCCCAGTAAGTGGTGTTAGCCAGGCTAGTGATCGGGCCCCAGTAAGTGGTGTTAGCCAGGCCGCCTCCCCACTGACAGCATGATTGCTTCTGGCCGTAATCTGAATTGATTGTTATTGGAATTGTGATTACGAGTCAAAATTACTACTTGTCTTGAGTGTCAGGTCCTGGGCGAGGATTCTTAAATGCTCGTAAGATAGATTCATCTCCTTAACTTGGAGGTGTACGGTGGTGAAGATACAGTACCAGTAGTTCTTCTTATATATTTTTCATCACTGGGACATGGAACTTTTATTTCTTTTATTTTTTATTTATGTTTTTTTAGTTGGGGAAAACATGCAATGAAAACCTTTTAAATTTATTTGTTATTAAACCCTGTGGAAAAGTATCTCGTAAAAACCGTAAAAAAAAAATCACAAAACTTAAAACAAAAACGGACTTAGAAATTTATTGAAAAAAATGTTTTGGACGAATATTTAACGTAAAAAACCTTCGTAAAATCTAAAAAAGAAATCATAACTTCGGATTTTTTTAGAATCCTAACCCTGGAAAGGACCTTAAGGGAAAGAAAAAAAATCGTATTATCTGAGGAAAAATTATCGTAAAAGTCATAATATTATCGTAAAAATCTTTGAGAATCCGGAAAAACTCCTTAGTTACGACCCCTGAGAATCCGGACGTTGGTCCTTCGCCTCCTCTGAGATGACAACGGCTGGGAGTCTCTCTCAGGTCTGGGGAAACACTCGGTAATTGTGTCTGACGTCTGGCTGGGAGATCTGCTTATGGTTTTAGTCTGAGTGAGGTGTAGGGGGTGGTGACGGAGCGGTGGTGGTGACGTGGAGGGGTGGTGGTGTAAATGATGGTGACGTGGAAGGGTGGTGGTGTAAATAATGGTGACGTGGAGGGGGGAGTAAATGATGGTGACGTGGAGGGGGTGTAAATGATGGTGACGTGGAGAGGTGGTGGTGACGTGGAGGGGGGAGTAAATGATGGTGACGTGGAGGGGTGGTGGTGACGTGGAGGGGTGGTGGTGACGTGGAGGGGGGTGTAAATGATGGTGACGTGGAGGGGGTGTAAATGATAGTGACGTGGAGGGGGGTGGTGTAAATGATGGTGACGTGGAGGGGGGTGTAAATGGTGGTGACGTGGAGGGGTGGTGTAAATGACGGTGACGTGGAGGGGGGTGTAAATGGTGGTGACGTGGAGGGGTGGTGTAAATGATGATGGTGGTGGGTGTGTGAGGTAGGTGGTGTAAATGATGGCACACTTAACACATCACAACACAACACTTAACACATCCTTACACACTTAACACATCCTAACACACTTAACACAACACTTTAGCTCATCACATCACAGAATGTAGCGTAAGTTGAGTTTGTTGCCGCTTAAATCATCGTGACGGAAATGAATCTGGGAGCCGAGAGAGAGAGAGAGAGAGAGAGAGAGAGAGAGAGAGAGAGAGAGAGCCCATCTTGTAATACCATACTCTAACACCAGACCAGATAATATTTTTTGCAACAAGTTAATTTTGAGTGAAGGAGTTTTGGAAAAAATCTTGCAACATTTTTTTTTTCCTTCGGGAGCCTTTGTGAAGTCTTGGCCTTTGACAGAGAGAGCTGGATATTAAATTACGCTCGGGAAACAGAATAGTGGTAGTGGTGGGAGGGTGGTGGTAGTGGTGGTGGGAAGGAGGTAGTGGTTGTGGTAGTGGGAGGGTAGTGGTGGTGGTGGAAGGGTGGTAGTGATGATGGGGTGGTGGTGGGGTGGTTGTAGTAGTGGTGGTGGGAGGTGGTAGTGGTGGTGGGAGGTGGTAGGGGTGGTGGAAGGGTGGTGGTGGGGTGGTTGTAGTAGTGGTGGTGGTGGGAGGTGGTAGTGGTGGTGGAAGGGTGGTTGTGATGGTGAGAAGGTTGATGGTGGTAGTAGTGGTGGAAGAGTGGTTGTGGTAGTGGATGTTGGAGGAGGGTGGTAGTAGTGGTGGGAGGATGGTAGTGGTGGATGGGTTGTTGTGATGGGCAGTGATTGTAGTGGGGATGGTGGTAGTGTGGGTGGTATCATTTGGTTGTTATTGTGAAGTGTATTGTATGGTTGTAGAAGTCGTGGTTGAAGATTGTGGTTAGTGATGTGAGGTCGGAATGGGTGGGGGGGGGGGGGATAGTGGTGAAGGATAGTTGTTAGAGATGGAAGCTGGGAGAGAATGGTGGTTGCGGTTTTGTTAGTTGTGAAATAAATAGTGGTTGATGGTACACACACACACACACACACACACACACACACACACACAATCAGGACAGCGAATTGGCCAATAAACCTATGTAGGGTGGAATATATTGAAACCCCGACTATCATTTTCACTTTAGGTGTGAAATATATGGACAGTCAGGTTTAATATAGGTGTGAAATATATGTACAGGCGGGCTCAATATAGGTGTGAAATATATGGACATTCGGTTTTAATATAAGCGTGAAATATATGGACAGGTGGGTTTAATATAGGCGTGAAATATATGGACAGGTGGGTTTAATATAGGCGTGAAATATATGGACAGGTGGGTTTAATATAGGCGTGAAATATATGGACAGGTGGGTTTAATATAGGCGTGAAATATATAAATCCTTGGGTATTCAGTCCTACATGAGAAAGAAAAATACTAGCCGTGAATATATTCAGACATTTTAACTACTCTCATTAAGAATTGTGAAAAATACTCAAAATATAGACCTGACATTAACGGTGATATATACTCACACAGAAAACCAGTTCTATTAATATTGTGAAAAATATCGAAACACGACCGACCAGTCAAGTGATGCGCGTGTGGCTCATCTCAATAGTATTTTTTGTTTACGTCAATCAGCTGTTTTTTGTTTACGTCAATCAGCTGTTTTTTTGTTTACGTCAATCAGCTGTTTTTGGTTTACATTAGTTGGCTGTTTTTATTGACGTCAATAATTTTTTTTATGTCAGTTTTATTTTGTTAATATTAGTCAGCTGTTGTGTATCAATCCTGAGAGCCGGAGATCAGAGTCCATCCTGAGCGTCGGAGATCAGTCCATCCTGAGTACGGGAGATCAGAATGCCATCCTAAGTAGCGGGGATCAGAGAGGCAGTCGAGGGTGTGTGATTGTCGAAATGTGGGGGGGGGAGGGGGGAGGATCACTTGACCTTGTAATGGATGGTGCTCTCCTCTTCCTCCTTCCTTCTCCTTCTCCTCCTTCCTTCCCCTCCTCTTCCCTTTTCTTCATTTACTTGTTCTTATCATTTTTTTCATCTCTTATTTTGTTTAATCTTCTAATTCTGTTATTATTTCGTTCCCTGATCCCTTTTATTGTCGTCTTCTTTCTTCTTCTCCTCCTCCTCCTCCTTTTTCTATCTTCCTCCTTCCTCTCCCTTTCTTTTTCCTCCTTCACCTTCTCCTTACTCCACCGCTTCCTTCTTTTTCCTCAATTGCTTTCCTCCTCCACTTCTCCTTTTCAATCTTCTTCCACATCCTCCTCTTCCTCTTCCCTCCAACTGTTGCACTTCCTCCTCTTCCTCTTCATGCCCCCTTTCCCCCCCACCTGTCCCTCTTCCCCCTCTTCTTTTTTCTCGTCTTCTTCACTATACTGACACAACACACATGATCAGTAAAATAAACAAGGAAAGGAAGAGAGTCATACGAAGTGGGCGGAGGAGGCGGTGGGTGGAGGAGGCGGTGGGTGGAAGCAGTGGGTGGAGGAGGCGGTGGGTGGAAGCAGTGGGCGGAGTAGGCGGTGGGTGGAGGAGGCGGTGGGTGGAGGAGGCGGTGGGTGGAAGCAGTGGGTGGAGGGTGTTGGTAGTAGGGGAGGGAGAGTTGGGGTAGGAATGAAGAGAGGGGGTAATTAAAGGAAGGGTGGGGGTATGTGTAGGGGTGATGTGAAAGAGGTAGTGGGTGATGGTTGTGGAGGGGTGATGGTGGTAGTAGTAGTAGTAGCAGGAGTAGTAGTAGTAGTAAAAATAATAGTAGTAGTAGTAGTAAAAATGATAATTGTAGTAGTAATAGACTAATAGTAACTAACCCAACACAGAAATAAACTAACCAAGTATAATATTATTACGTTAACGTGTATAACTGAGGCCTTTGATGTCCACAAGACCATAATGTGGACACCAACGCCAACACTAGCATTCAACACCGCCTGGCGTTCCTCTTCATATTATAATAACTCGCCTATAAACGCTACACCAGACGAACGTTCACTTATCTTTTGCCTGTGCTGGTGGTCGTTAACAGTACAAGTTAATATTTCGAGGAATATATTAACTTTAGTCTATGGGTTAAATACTCAGAGAATCTTACGTTAAATATTCCCCTTAGAGAGTAAATAGTTGTTCCTGTAACTAGCATACTTAAGGTGCGTCACGAAGGTAAATTCTCAAAAGGTCTTACGATAAATATTCCTCGTAATGGAGAACTAAGACGGTATCTAACTGGCTCACTTAACCTACGACACGAAGATGGATTCTCAAAGGTTCTTACGACAATTTTCTCCCCTGAGTTACATATGCAAATTTGGATCTTAAATGGTTTACTTAAGGCATAACACGAAGAATGATTCTCAAAATAGGGTAAATTTTTCTTTGAGACTGAAGATGTGAAAGCGGATATAAATTGTTGACTTAAGCCATATTGCACAGATAGATTCTCAAAGGTTCTTACGGTAAATTTTCCCTCGAAGTTGAGTTGCAAGAACGCGTCTAACTGACTGACTTATGACACAACGGCGACCAAAATGGCGTCTATATTGTAACATGACTCTGTGCTTTACTTACAGGACACTAATGACCTAAGATTTGACATTTTCGACTTTCGTGACCCAATCTTTGCTAATCTTGAGACTCACGACCTAATGCTGAGCCTCGCGAGCCAATTATTACCAATCCTGATCTCGATATATGAGAGGTTTACCCTTGATCCGTGTTGGTGGATGGGCGTGCGGGTGGGTGTAATGGGCGTGTGGGTGGGTGTAATGGGCGTGCGGGTGGGTGTAATGGGCGTGCGGGTGGGTGTAATGGGCGTGCGGGTGGGTGTAATGGGCGTGTGGGTGGGTGCAGTGGACATGTGGGTGGGTGTAATAGCCATGTGGGTAGGATGGGCGTATGGATGAGTGTAATGGGCGTGCGGGTGGGTGTAATGGGCGTGTGGGTGGGTGTAAAGGGCGTGCGAGTCATTCTACCCCCTCCTCCTCTTCCTCTCTTTTCCTCCTTCCCATCAGCCTTCATTTCCTTTCTACTTACTTTTCCTCTTTCATTTCCTCTTCCTCATCCGCCTCAATTTTCACTTTCTTCCTCCTTCATTTCCTCTTTCCCTCTCCTCTTCCTCCTCCATTTCCATTCTTCCTCTTTCTCCCTCCTTGTCATCCCCCTTCATTTCCTCTTTCTCCCTCCTCTTCCTCCTTCATTTCCTCCTTTATTCCCTCCTCTTCCTCCTTCATTTCCTCCTTTATTTCCTCCTCTTCCTCCTTCATTTCCTCTTTCTTCCTCCTCCTCTTCTTCATCAGTAAACTGGAGGCAGACAATCCAGTAGTGTGGTTGTGTATGCCAAACTTGGTAGAAAGAAACACCATTTTGGTTGAGAAGTTCCCTGATTACTCGCTAGCAGGGTGGGAGGCAGGTACCATATGGCTGTAGGGGAGGTGTAGGGGAGGTTAGGGGAGGTGTAGGGGAAGTTTGAGGAGGTGTAGGGGAAGTTTGGGTAAGGTAGGGGAGGTGTAGGGGAAGTTTGGGTAAGGTAGGGGAGGTGTAGGGGAAGTTTGGGTAAGGTATGGGAGTTGTAGGGGAAGTTTGAGGAGGTGTAGGGGAAATTTGGGGAGGTGTAGGGGAAGTTTGGGTAAGGTATGGGAGTTGTAGGGGAAGTTTGAAGAGGTGTAGGGGAGTTTGGGTAAGGTAGGGGAGGCGTAGGGGGAGGGTAGGGAAGCTGGAAGGGGTGTAGGGGAAGCTTGGGTTAATAACAGCGGGGCAGGACAATAGTGTGAACAAAACAAAGCTGAAAACCATTAATTTCCTCCCCATTTACTGAGACAATCCTCCCCACATCCCTCCCCATACACCCTCTTCCCTACCTTCTCCCCCTGATGCACTCCTCCCCATCTCTTCCTGACACCTTCTTCCACCACCTCCCCAACTTACTGTTATACTCCCCAGTCTTCCCGCCTCCTTCAGATACCCTCCTCCCCACCTTCCCATGACACCCTCCTCCCCACCTTCCCATGACACTCTCCTCCCCACCTCCCCTTGACATCTTCCTCCCCACCTCCCCTTGACATCTTCCTCCCCACCTCCCCTTGACATCTTCCTCCCCACCTCCCCTTGACACCCTCCTCCCCACCTCCCCTTGACATCTTCCTCCCCATCTCCCCATGACACCCTCCTCCCCACCTCCCCATGACACCCTCCTCCTCACCTCCCCATGACACCCTCCTCCTCACCTCCCTTAGTAATCTTTCCTCTCCCCAATACCCTCCTCTTCCCACTCCCCAGCTCCCCTTGAAATCCTCCTCTCCCCACCTCTCTTAGACATCCTCCTCTCCCTCTCCTTCTCCCCACCTCCTTCTCCCCCCCCCCCTCCTCCCCACCTCCTTCTCCCCAACTTGTCTCACAGTCCTCGGAATAAAAGTTAAAACTGCTCCTTTGTTTAATAATTGACATAAACAAATGTAATTCTAAGCTGATCTGAGGAAGGAAGGAAGGAAGGATGGAAGGAAGGAAGGAAGGCAGGCAGGCAGGAAGGAGGGGAGATCAGAATAAGGGGAAAGAGAGAACGGAGAGGAAGGAAGAACTGAAGGGAGAGTCGAAAGGGAGATAGATAGAGAGGGAGGGTGAAAGAAGGGAAGGAGAGAGAGAACGAAAGGAAGAGAGGGAGAGAGGAAGAAGGGGGAAAGAAAAATAAAGGGTGGAGAATGAAGGGAAGGAAGGAACTAGAGAGAGAGAGAAGGAAGGGTGGATGGAAGGAAAGATAGAGAGGAAGGAAGGAAGGAAGGAAGGAAGGATAAGAAAGAAGGAATCTGGAGGTCAGAATGAAGCTGTTAATTGTCAGGTGATAAGGGGAACTATTTTATCAGTCCAGTACATTGGGGATTACGTGGGATTATTTAAGGGATTACCGGAAATAAGGCCCTGGGGATTATTTAAGGGATTAACGTAAATAAGACCTTGGGGATTACGTGAGATAATTATTTAAGGATTACCGTAAATAAGACCTTGGAGATTTAGAGGGATTTGGGGTTATAGAACATTGGGGATTACCTGGGAATATTTAAGGATTACTGGAAAAAAGAACTTAGGGATTTAGGGGAATTTGTATGTATTTATGTATGTATGTATGTATGTATATATAATGAAATCCTTTACCTGCGTCAGCTAGCTCAATGAACGCTCACCGTGACTAACTGACCGAGTATATATTTGTCCCCTCTTCTCCCCTCGTCTGTGACACTGGCTCCTTCCTGCTTAACCATCCGTTATCTAACTTCATTTCACCTCCCCTCACCTCTCACCACCTCCTCTCACCACCTCCCCTCACCTCCCCTAACTTCCCTCACCTCCCCTCACCTTCTTACTTTATTATCTCTCTCTCTCTCTCTCTCTCTCTCTCTCTCTCTCTCTCTCTCTCTCTCTCTCTCTCTCTCTCTCTCTCTCTCATTTCTCCTCCTTAATTCACTTTACACTTCCTTAATTCTTGTTGCCTCATTACACTTTCCCCTCACTTCAATTTCTTCTCTCCTCATTACCCCTTCCTCTCTTCTCCTCACCTCCCCCCTCCCCTCCCCTCCCCTCATTTCCCCTCCCCTCCCCTCATTTCCCCTCACCACGGAGACTAAGTGGCACACGGGGGGTCGTAACTCATCGGTTTAGTCTGACCTGGAAATTGGCGCCAACCTGATTTGTTAGTGATGGATGGTGGTTGGTTGCTGGGGGATGGTGGTTGGTTGCTGGGGGATGGTGTTTGGTTGCTGGGGGATGGTGTTTGGTTGCTAAAGAATGGTGGTTGGTTGCTGGGGGTTGGTGGTTGGTTGCTGGGGGATGGTGGCTGGTTGCTGGGGAATGGTGGTTGGTTGCTGAAGAATGGTGGTTGGTTGCTGGGGGATGGTGTTTGGTTGCTGGGGGATGGTGTTTGGTTGCTAAAGAATGGTGGTTGGTTGCTGGGGGTTGGTGGTTGGTTGCTGGGGGATGGTGGCTGGTTGCTGGGGAATGGTGGTTGGTTGCTGAAGAATGGTGGTTGGTTGCTGGGGGATGGTGTTTGGTTGCTGGGGGATGGTGTTTGGTTGCTAAAGAATGGTGGTTGGTTGCTGGGGGTTGGTGGTTGGTTGCTGGGGGATGGTGGCTGGTTGCTGGGGAATGGTGGTTGGTTGCTGAAGAATGGTGGTTGGTTGCTGGGGGATGGTGTTTGGTTGCTGGGGGATGGTGTTTGGTTGCTAAAGAATGGTGGTTGGTTGCTGGGGGTTGGTGGTTGGTTGCTGGGGGATGGTGGTTGGTTGCTGAAGAATGGTGGTTGGTTGCTGGGGGATGGTGGCTGGTTGCTGGGGGATGGTGGTTGGTTGCTGAAGAATGGTGGTTGGTTGCTGAAGAATGGTGGTTGGTTGCTGGGGGATGGTGGTTGGTTGCTGGGGGATGGTGGTTGGTTGCTGAAGAATGGTGGTTGGTTGCTGAAGAATGGTGGTTGGTTGCTGAAGAATGGTGGTTGGTTGCTGAAGAATGGTGGTTGGTTGCTGGGGGATGGTGGTTGGTTGCTAAAGAATGGTGGTTGGTTGCTGAAGAATGGTGGTTGGTTGCTGAAGAATGGTGGTTGGTTGCTGGTGATTGGTTGATGTAGGATGGTGGGGGACGGTCATTGGTCGGTGGCAGTACTGACGTCATCGAGTGCATCTCCAGGGGATTATGAAGACCAAGACATGTTGTTGATTCCTTAAGACGAGATGCAATTAATTTCAAGATCATGAGACGTGAGAGAAATGTAGTTTATATTGTGTAGTGTCTGTTTACATGATGGTGTGATATTGGTCCAGGGTCTAGTTTTGTTTACAGTATGACGTCATTTAGTGTTTGTTTACATGATGGTGTGACGTCACTATATTGATCCAGGGTCTAGTTTTGTTTACAGTATGACGTCATTTAGTGTTTGTTTACATGATGGTGTGATATTGGTCCAGGGTCTAGTTTTGTTTACAGTATGACGTCATTTAGTGTTTGTTTACATGATGGTGTGACGTCACTATATTGATCCAGGGTCTAGTTTTGTTTACAGTATGACGTCATTTAGTGTTTGTTTACATGATGGTGTGATATTGGTCCAGGGTCTAGTTTTGTTTACAGTATGACGTCATTTAGTGTTTGTTTACATGATGGTGTGACGTCACTATATTGATCCAGGGTCTAGTTTTGTTTACAGTATGACGTCATTTAGTGTTTGTTTACATGATGGTGTGACGTCACTATATTAATCCAGGGTCTAGTTTTGTTTACAGTATGACGTCATTTAGTGTTTTCTATAGGTGAAGTCATAGTGTAAATTGATGTATCATGGAATTGAAGTTCCAATTTTTGACGGGAATATAAATTGGAATAAAAAAAAAAAAAAAAAAAATAATAACGGCGGAAAATAATAATATGAATTGGATTATTTAATTTATTCATTTACTTGTTTGTTTATTTATTTACTTGTTTATTTATTTGTTTGTTTGTTTGTATATTTATTTCTTTTTTGCTTGTCATTAAATTCACGACTCGGTTATTCTGAAGACATGTAAAAATAACAGGTCAAGTCTCGGCGCTTAAACACCCCCCCCCCCCCCCACCCCTCCCCCTCAAGAGCACATGAGTGACCCGCTGACTGTCATTAAGGTGGTGGTGGTGTGGTATTTGACTGGGTTGTCGATCTTATGGCACTGTGTCGGGGGAGGGAAATGTGTGTATGTCACTATCTTGGCATTAATTCTTGGAAAGCTGACACTGCAATTTGATCGTTTTGGGAATGACGACCTTATGTGTGTGTGTGTGTGTGTGTGTGTCCTCGTCAGGTAACCTCAGCGTCCACACTTAAAGGTTATATGGCGTAATGAGTCGTTGTATAGCATTATCTTGACTCTGATGGTCACGGAAGGTCGGTTTTATGGCGTAGTTACAGGTGAGTGTAGACCTAATATGCGTGTGTTGAGGTGTGTCTTAACGGCAGGTGATCAGAGATGGTTTTAGTTGGTAGTGTGTGTGTGTGGCACTGTATTGACCCTGGCACTCCCTCGGCAGTCTCAGAAGCTCGGGTTTATGATCTTAATACAATAGACTCTGACCTTTATGGGCGATATAAGACTGTCTTGACCCGGGCAGTCATTAAGTGTGTTTTTATAGCTTGCATGCGGAAGATTCTGACCTTTATGAGCATAAAGAGTACCGTTAAACACTATCTTCCCCCGGACTGTGTTGAAAAGTGGATTTAAATGGCTTGAGTTAAGGAGAATCTACCCTTTATAGACAAATATAACACGTTCTTGCCCCGAATGTTCTCGAAGGGTGGGAATCAATATGACCTTTATTGACAATTATATCACACTCTTAACCCGGGCTCTCCTTAAAGTGCAGTTCTAAATATTTAGTACAGGGGAATACGACCTTTATAGGCAAATATAACACTGTCTTGGCCCAAAGTGTCTCGTAAGGTTGGTATTAAGGCTTAGATATAGCGGACTCTGGACTGTATGTGCCTTGGGTGTAGCTCTGTGTTGCCCCGGGTGACAGTAACGTGGAGGGGATCACTGGTCGTGTAATCAACATCTAGATGATGAAGGAAACAACTACTAGGGGATTTAATTGGGATTTTTCCTCGGATTTTTAACACCTGGGGATTTATATGTCAATTTTCAAGTACACACACACACACACACACACACACACACACACACACGTCCTCGGCTCACCCATGTAGACTAACGAACGGTAATGGTTGCTATGGGCGACGAGGATACACCTGCCTTCTAACCTGTTGATTAATATACAGCCTCGAGTTTACCTGAGTTACCTGGAGGTGGTTTACCTGAGGTCTACCTGAAGTTTCATAGATTTACCTGAAATTTACCCGGAGGAAATTAATAGAGTTACCTGGAGTTTACCTGGACTTAAGGTACCTGGGGTAGTTTACTTAGGTTTACATCAACATTACGAGTCTACCATCACTCGGCCTGGAGAGAGAGTGGTTAAGATAGATTGGGTTGAGACCACCGGTGGGTAATATAGCAATTTGTATTCCTTTGAGTCGATGATTATGTGTAAAGTATGATCACAGGAACCATTTTGGGGTGGTGAGAGACAGACAGACAGACAGACAGACAGAGACAGAAAGACAGACAGACATACACAGGTAGGACGGGTGGGAGTGACAGCAACTTGGACTTCCGTCACTCCCCGTCACTCACGCGCCGCAGTAAACCCCAAAACTTTGCTTCAATGTCATTTACCCTCCAGTGCCAAGTTGGCCCTCCTGATGGCACCTGACCAGGACTGTGGCACTTGACAGCAGCCACACCTCTCACCACCACTACCATCACCACCATCACCACCTCCCACTACCACCACCTCTCACCACCACCACCTCTCACCACCACCTCTCACCACCATCACCACCACCACCACCATCACCACCACCATCAACACCACCACCTTTCACTACCACCTCTCACCACCATCACCACCACCTCTCACCACCACCACCTCTCACCACCACCACCACCTCTCACCACAACCACCACCTCTCACCACCACCACCATCACCACCACCACTTTTCACTACCACCTTTCACCACCACCACTACCACCACCACCTCTCACCACCACCTCTCACCACCACCTTTCACCACCACCACCACCTCTCACCACCATCACCACCACCACCTTTCACCACCACCACCACCTCTCACTACCACCTCTCACCACAACCACCACCTCTCACCACCACCCCCACCACCACCACCCCTATCACCACCACCACCACCCCCATCACCACCACCACCACCTCTCACCACCATCACCACCACCACCCCCATCACCATCACCACCCCCATCACCACCTCTCACCACCACCTCTCACCACCACCACCACCTCTCACCACCACCACCATCACCATCACCACCACCACCCCCATCACCACCTCTCACCACCACCCCCATCATCACCACCTCTCACCACCACCCCCATCACCACCACCTCTCACCACCACCTCTCACCACCACCACCTCTCACCACCGCCTTCACCACTACCACCAGTTTCAGTAATATATCTATCTATCTATCTATCTATCTAGTTAAGTATTAGTAACTCTCTCTCTCTCTCTCTCTCTCTCTCTCTCTCTCTCTCTCTCTCTCGCATTTATTATCGTCCACCTTCCCATCCCTGTCGTTATCTCCTTCCCTCTCCCTAACTCTCTCATCTTATTGTTCCTTCCTTAATTTACTCCTTCCCTCTATTTCATATTCCCTCTTGTTCTCCCCGTTCCTTTATTCTCTCCCTCTTTTCTCCCTCCTTTATCCATCCCCTTTATCTTTCCTCCCTTCCCACAGAACCTCCCACTCAACTCACACACACACACACACACACACACACACACACACACACACTCACAAACCGACCAACCCACCCTCCCACACACCCGCCCACCCACTCACACACCCGCCCACCCTCCCACACACCCGTCCACCCACTCACCCACCCGCCCACCCACTCACACACCCACCCACCCACTGAATATTAGGGTGGTGAGGGCCGCGTCTGCTGAGCTGGTAACCCCAATTACATGTCCATCCGGCCATCCACAGTCAATCTAGGGCCAGGTCCAGCCACCACCTCGTTTGCTGATGTTTTCACGGCGGATTTATGGCCATGTTGGGAGATTTACTGCAGGGTTATTGGTGTAGGGAAGTGGATTTTTAGGATTAATGGTGTAGGGAGAGGTTTTGTTGGATTTCTGTTGTAGGGAAGGGGATTTATAAGAGGGTTATTGGTGTAGAAGTGGGATTTTGTGGGATTAATGGTGTAGGTAGTGGATTTATAAGAGGGTTAATGGTGTAGGAAGGGGATTTGTTGGAATATTGTTATTGGGATGGGGAATTTTTAGGAGGATTACTGTGTAGGAAGGGATTTGTAGTAGGATTACTGGTGTAAAGAAAGGGATTTACAGGATGATAAATGTTGTAGGAAGAGGATTTTTTTTGTATGAAATGGGTAGCTATATATTAAAGGTGATTTATTGGTGTTTGAGAGGGATTACTGTGATTTAAAGTCTAGGTTAGTGTAATATGGAAGGGATTTATTGCCCATAGAAAGAGTGGGTCAGTGTACTATGGAAGGGATTTATTGTACATAGAGAAAATACCTGTATATTATAAGCTTTGGGGGGATTTTTTCAGACGGATTACTGTAATGTGGAGGGGGATTTCTTTTAATGGAGTAGAAGGAAAGGTGAAGAGGGGGAGAAGGAAGAAGGGAAGGTGGAGGAGAGAATGAAGGAAGAGAAGATAGAAGAGAAGGAGAGAATGAAGGAGGGAAGAATGAAAGGAGGGAATAAGGTAGAGGAAAAGAGACGGAGAAAGTAAGGAATGGAGGGAGAGAGAAGGATGAAATGAAGAAAGAAGGAAGAGATATGAGAATGAAGGGGGAAAAAGCGGAAGAGAAGGAGTAGGAAGAAAAGGAGGATGATAGAGGGAAGGAGGGAGGGGTAAGAGAAAGAACAAAAATATAGGAGAGAGAAGGTAATTGGAGGAAGGGAAGAGAGAGAAGAAAGAGGAAAGAGAACACGAAGATGGGGAGAAGAGAGAAGATGGGAAGGAGGAGAGAGAAGATAGGAAGAAGGAAGAGAAGAATAATAGATAGGGGAGAGAGAGAGAGAGAGAGGAAGACGGGAGGGGTGTGTGTGTCAGACCAGCAGTAGTATGTATGTGAGTCACGTCCCAACATCCTCTCTCTGTATTGACTGTCACTTTCCCTTACCGTCACTGCCGCGCCTCTCTTACCGTCACTGTCACTTTCCCTTACCGTCACTGCCGCGCCTCTCTTACCGTCACTGTCACTTTCCCTTACCGTCACTGCCGTGCCTCTCTTACCGTCACTGTCACTTTCCCTTACCGTCACTGCCGCGCCTCTCTTACCGTCACTGTCACTTTCCCTTACCGTCACTGCCGCGCCTCTCTTACCGTCACTGTCACTTTCCCTTACCGTCACTGCCGCGCCTCTCTTACCGTCACTGTCACTTTCCCTTACCGTCACTGCCGCGCCTCTCTTACCGTCACTGTCATCGCTCTGTTAACTATCGCTGCTGCTGGTAATATCACTGTCTATTTTTCACCGTCTTTATGTATTTTCGTTATTTGTCCCTTTGCTGTAATTGATCGTCACTGTCTTTACTGTCACTGCCAGAGGTACTGATACTGTCACTGTTCTCTCTTTCACTGCTAGAGGTAATCATTTCCAGAGATACTGTCACTGTTAGAGGTACTGTCCTTGCCACTGTCAGAGGTACTGTCACTGCCAGTCGGGAATGTAACGAAGTATCCTATATCGCGTTAGTAGTTGAAGCCAAGTGGATTCCCGAAATTCCATTAATAAATTTAGGCATTGTTAACCCTTGAGTACGAGGACTCAACCCGTAGAATACAAGGATTCATATCTCTTTGAGTACAGTGACATTGTACTCAAGGGA
This sequence comes from Homarus gammarus, assembly GCA_958450375.1. Classification (NCBI taxonomy): domain Eukaryota; kingdom Metazoa; phylum Arthropoda; class Malacostraca; order Decapoda; family Nephropidae; genus Homarus; species Homarus gammarus. The sequence goes on from CAUDMG010003106.1 coordinate 1,508,115, forward strand.
ACTGGACATTGTATTTAAAGGTTTAAGTCATCGTACTCAAGGGGTTAAAATAACTTACTCATTGGGCTGATTTACTGTACTCAAGGGGTTAACTTCTCGTACTCAAAGGGGGTTAATCTGAAGTGTCCTCCCTTAGGTTCGACTTGAGGAAAAAATTTAACAACAAAAATAAACAAAATCGGAAAAAAAAATCCCAACTTGGCTGCCGTCATAGTTTGGTGGGTCACGTGGCCATATTTTTATTTTATATAATTTTATTTAATTCTCACAAACACACACACTTACAGGTAAACACTAATTAGATAGATCTAATTACCTTGAAGGAACAGGTAAGGTTATAATATTATAAAATTAAAGAAAATATATATTTGCAACATGACCAACAAACTACATAATAAAGAATTGCAATGGAGTTGAAATTCTTGCAACATCCAGATGAAATTGTAACGATACGGAGATAATTTTAGCTTTGCAACGTGTTGATAATTCTGCTGGAAATTCCTACCTGGATATGATTTCTCGCAACGGACAGGTAGAATTATTTGGTCCCTTACCGTTCAATTAATTCCGGACAGGTGTTTAATGTCACCTGGTGAGAATTTGGCATTAATGGAGTATTGAAATTAAACAACACATGAATATTGTATTTGTCTCAGTATTACACATATATTAAGATATTCCACATACAAGAATTTACACATATACTTACATTTATATATATATATATACTATACATGCCTTACATGTATAATACACCCATCCAACATTCATATAAAATGGTATGTATTATAGTGTAGACATTAAAACATACATATTTGTACGTACATAAGTATACATAAAAATGAGTGAGCAGGTGGAGGGAGAGGAAAGATGTGCACACAAACATTAACACATGCTTAAAGTAGAACACGAGACACACTCAGACGTCACCTGTACTGCCCTGCTACCCCGCTGCTAGACGTGTGAGTGTGAGTGTGTGTGTGCGTGTGTGTGTGCGGCCAAGTGGAACACACCACTTGACAACCTCATCCTCGGTCTACACTTCCTCCCCCTCTTCGTCTCCTCCTCCTTTTCTCTTCCCCTCTGTGCCCCTCCCCTTCCCTTTGCTTTCACTTCTCCAATACCACCACCTTCACCCCCCTCCCTCCCTTTCTCTCTCCAACACCACACCTTATCTTGACCCCACCCTTCATTCCTTCCTTGACCCCACCCTCCCTCTTCCCTTCTCTTCTCCCTTGACTCCACCTCTCATTCCTCCCTTCCCTTCATTCCTTACCTTCCCTCCTCCCTTGACCCCACCTCTCACACCGTCCTTCCCTTCTCCCTTGACCTCTCCCCTCATTCCTCCCTTCCCTCCTCCTTGACCCTACCACTCCCTTTTCCCTTCTCTCCTCCCTTGGCCACACCCCTCACTCCTCCCTCTCCCTCTGAGCCGTTCCCCCCCCCCCCCACCCCCTGGAAACTCGACCCTAAAGGCCTGTGTGTGTCTCAGTAGTCATGTACAGTCACAAACAACAGTCCGTTATACTCCTATTCGAAACGGTTCCGAAGCCCAATGAGATACTACAACGCCTTCTGTGGTTAAATGAGCAACTCGGAGTTTCGTTCCAGTAGTTCTGACTCTTGTTCCAGCAGTTCTGACTCTCGTTCCAGCAGTTCACACTCTCGTTCCAGCAGTTCACACTCTCGTTCCAGTAATTCAGACTCTTGTTCCAGCAGTTCAGACTCTTGTTCCAGTAATTCAGACTCTTGTTCCAGCAGTTCAGACTCCCGTTCCAGCAGTTCAGACTCTCGTTCCAGCAGTTCAGACTCTCGTTCCAGCTATTCGGAGACTCACGTGTATTAAATGACTGATATACGTTTCTCTCCCTACGTCTTCAGCATAATAATTGTACTTCACCTTCTCGTAAAATTAACTTATATAAAAAATGACCAAAATATATATAATACAGTCTTAGTGCAGTAGTGGCGCCATTTTGGAACACCCATCTCTGCACCGTAACTTAAATTAGTTAAACCTGCATTCACATTTTCCATTTGAGGGGAAACTTTAAATGTTCCAACTTGGGGAAAAATTCTCTCAAAATTCTCTCTTGCTGATTCACTTTTCCTTTAACGTGATTAATTCCCCGGGTAAGAATGTAGAGCTGGCTTTAAATTCTCTTAATGCAGGAGATAAAAAAGGTGTCTTTTCAGGGTCTTGGAGAAAATACATAAGAGGAGTGTATTATGGGAGGACTGACTCGTGTGTGAAGAATTTATGGGTTAAGTTGTTTTAAGGTTTCTATCTGTCTCTTGTTTATCAATTTATTCTATCTCTTGTTTCTTAGTCTCTTTATTCTCTTTACCTTTTTATTCCCCTCTCTTTATTCTTCCCTTTTTATCTTTATTCCTGTTACTCTTTATTCTCTCTATTTTCTTCTTTATTCGATATAATTGGTTTGATTACATAAGGTCTGGTTAATGATAAATTAGGTTAGGTTAGGTTAGGTTAAGGACAGTTTCAGAAAATTAAATATAAGTTAATTATTAGGTTAAATTGAGATTGGTTAGGTGAGGTTAGGTTAGGTTAGGTTAGGTTAGGATAGGATAGGTTAGGTGAGGTGAAAGACAGCTCCAGTTAAGTTAAAATAGGTTAAGTTTGGTTAGAAACAATTTAAAGCTACATGAAGTTACAAATCAATGAATTAAGTGCCACCCACTCCCCATCGCCCACCCCCCCCACTCCCCCACCCCACCGCCCACCACCACCGCCCACCCCCCCGCCCACCACCACCGCCCACCCCCATTCTAGAGCTTATTTTAAAACAGGGTAAGTGCATCTCAGCTCTCAACACAGGGGGGCTCAGGTGACATGTTTTAAAGCGACTAATGGATGAATGTATACGTGGGTTAAGTTTTACCTCACACACAGGCACACACACACACACAGAAAATTGGGATTTTATGCGACATTGAAGATTGTAAATTGGTGATTGGATGGTGAAGATGGAGTTGTAATTGGGTGATTGTTATGGGTCATTGATGATTGGTGATTGTAAATAAGAGCTTGATCACATCCCCGGCCTCTTGAACACATCCCCGGCCTCTTGAACACATCCCTGGCCCCTTGAAACCCTCTTTGGAACGTCGGCTATACTAGGCAGTGGTGGACAAATCACCCCGGGTGGTCACTCAAGGTCGCCCCGGGGAGTAGTGTTGATAGACTCACCTGTGGCTGTTGTAATTATGTGTTTGTACCTGTGTTTACCTCTACCTCTACCTCCACTTCTACCTCCACTTCTACCTCTACTTTTTGTAAGTATAGAAAAAAATCGAAGTTTAAAATTAAATTGTATTATTAAAAGTGATCATTAATACCATCCAACAGTGTCTATATCCGGGCGCTGGTGCCTGGATGATCAACCTTAATTAACATAATCAACAAACATTATACCTGACCTGACCTAACCTACATAATCAACAAACATTATACCTGACCTGACCTGAACCTGACCTAACCTAACCTAACCAACATAATCAACAAACATTATACCTGACCTGACCTGAACCTGACCTAACCTAACCTAATTTACATAATCAACAAACATTATACCTGACCTAACCTGACCTGAACATGACCTAACCTGACCTGACCTAATTAACATATTCAACAAACATTTTACCTTTATCTGTCCCAATACCTTAATTAAGTACATATGGGAAAAAAATACTCGTACTTAAAATTAAAATTACATTGAGTACTAACACAATTTATGTCTTCTGGGGGGGGGGGGGGGGGCATGTAGTTTGATAGGTTCTAATTTGCGTATTCAGGAAGTATTAAGTCTTTATAGGTACTGTATATGTAATTTAACTCTCTCTCTCTCTCTCTCTCTCTCTCTCTCTCTCTCTCTCTCTCTCTCTCTCTCTCTCTCTCTCTCTCTCTCTCTCTCTCACGTCTTGCAGTAATGATGCTCTGCTGTTGGTGCTAATTTACATATTCAAGAGCCATCAATTAGTAAGTTGTTTTTTGAAGGGGAAGGGGAAGGGTGGGGGGTAGGGGAAGGGGGGGAGGGAAAAGTTCTCGTCTAGGGAAAAAGTAGAGGAAAATAGTGAGGAATTGTGGGAGGGGAGGGGGGGGGGAGGTTGAGGGAATGGAGAAGACGGGGACTGTGGTGGGGGAAGGGATGGTGAAGTGGGTGAGGGAAGGGGTGGTGAGGTGGGTGAGGGAGGGAAGGGATGGTGAGGTGGGTGAGGGAGGGAAGGGATGGTGAGGTGGGTGAGGGAGGGAAGGGATGGTGAGGGGGTGAGGGAGGGAAGGGATGGTGAGGTGGGTGAGGGAGGGAAGGGATGGTGAGGGAGGGAAGGGATGGTGAGGTGGGTGAGGGAGGGAAGGGATGGTGAGGTGGGTGAGGGAGGGGAGGGATGGTGAGGTGGGTGAGGGAGGGAAGGGATGGTGAGGTGGGTGAGGGAGGGAAGGGATGGTGAGGTGGGTGAGGGAGGGAAGGGATGGTGAGGGAGGGAAGGGATGGTGAGGTGGGTGAGGGAGGGAAGGGATGGTGAGGTGGGTGAGGGAGGGAAGGGATGGTGAGGTGGGTGAGGGAGGGGAGGGATGGTGAGGTGGGTGAGGGAGGGAAGGGATGGTGAGGGGGTGAGGGAGGGAAGGGATGGTGAGGGGGTGAGGGAGGGAAGGGATGGTGAGGGAGGGAAGGGATGGTGAGGTGGGTGAGGGAGGGAAGGGATGGTGAGGTGGGTGAGGGAGGGAAGGGATAGTGAGGTGGGTGAGGGAGGATGTTTTGAGGGTGAGGCGGTGAATGAGTATGAATGAGATACAAGACGTGAGTTTGGATGAGTAGGAGGATGAATGTTAACCGTATACCTGGATGAGTTAGAAGGATGTAGCTGGTGGATGAGTCAGGAGGGTGTAGTTGGTGGATGAGTCAGGAGGGTGTAGTTGGTGGATGAGTCAGGAGGGTGTAGTTGGTGGATGAGTCAGAAGGATGTAGCTGGTGGATGAGTCAGGAGGATGTAGCTGGTGGATGAGTCAGGAGGATGTAGCTGGTGGATCAGTCAGGAGGGTGTAGTTGGTGGATGAGTCAGGAGGATGTAGCTGGTGGATGAGTCAGGAGGATGTAGCTGGTGGATGAGTCAGGAGGATGTAGCTGGTGGATCAGTCAGGAGGGTGTAGTTGGTGGATGAGTCAGGAGGGTGTAGTTGGTGGATGAGTCAGGAGGGTGTAGTTGGTGGATGAGTCAGGAGGGTGTAGCTGATGGATGAGTCAGGAGGGTGTAGTTGGTGGATCAGTCAGGAGGGTGTAGTTGGTGGATGAGTCAGGAGGGTGTAGTTGGTGGATGAGTCAGGAGGGTGTAGTTGGTGGATGAGTCAGGAGGGTGTAGCTGATGGATGAGTCAGGAGGGTGTAGTTGGTGGATGAGTCAGGAGGGTGTAGTTGGTGGATGAGTCAGGAGGGTGTAGTTGGTGGATGAGTCAGGAGGGTGTAGTTGGTGGATGAGTCAGGAGGATGTAGCTGGTGGGTGACTCAGGAGGATGTAGCTGGTGGGTGAGTCAGGAGGATGTAGCTGGTGGGTGAGTCAGGAGGATGTAGTTGGTGGATGAGTCAGGAGGGTGTAGTTGGTGGATGAGTCAGGAGGATGTAGCTGGTGGGTGAGTCAGGAGGATGTAGCTGGTGGGTGAGTCAGGAGGATGTAGCTGGTGGATGAGTCAGGAGGGTGTAGTTGGTGGATGAGTCAGGAGGGTGTAGTTGGTAGATGAGTCAGGAGGATGTAGCTGGTGGGTGAGTCAGGAGGATGTAGCTGGTGGATGAGTCAGGAGGGTGTAGTTGGTGGATGAGTCAGGAGGATGTAGCTGGTGGGTGAGTCAGGAGGATGTAGCTGGTGGGTGAGTCAGGAGGATGTAGCTGGTGGGTGAGTCAGGAGGGTGTAGTTGGTGGATGAGTCAGGAGGGTGTAGTTGGTGGATGAGTCAGGAGGATGTAGGTGGTGGATGAGTCAGAAGGATGCAGCTGGTGGATGAGTCAGGAGGATGTAGCTGGTGGATGAGTCAGGAGGGTGTAGTTGGTGGATGAGTCTGTAGCTGGTGGGTGAGTCAGGAGGGTGTAGTTGGTGGATGAGTCAGGAGGGTGTAGCTGGTGGATGACATGGATGGATATAAAACACCTGGAAAATATAGATATGTTGAATGGTATACAGTATATATGTATTGGATGAGTGTGGTGAACGACCGTAGTGGATGAATGGTGGATGACTGTTGGGTGAGTGAAGTGGATTTCTTTGACGACTGTAGTGGATGACTGTTGGATAAGTGAAGTGGATGATTGGTGGGTGAGTGAAGTAGATGACTGGTGAGTGACTAAAGTGGATGACTCAAGCGGATGACCGTAGTGGATGAACTGAAGCAGAGGACCGTAGTGGATGACTGAAGTGGATGACTAAAGCGGATAACCGAAGTGGGTGAGTGAAGTGGATGAGTGTAGTGGATGACAGGTGGATGAGCGTGTTAGCATGGGCCGCCAAACACACATTAGAAACGTAAGCACATTAGGTGAATCTCATTTAAATGTAGATTCCCTTATTGACTTATAAACCAGTGGAGTTGTTCAGGCAATGTGTTCCTTGGGTGTTGTCAGGGTGTGGGTGTTGTCAGGGTGTGAGTGTTGTCAGGGTGTGGGTGTGGGTGTTGTCAGGGTGTGAGTGTGGGTGTTGTCAGGGTGTGAGTGTTGTCAGGGTGTAGGTGTTGTCAAGGTGTGGGTGTTGTCAGGGTGTGGGTGTTGTCAGGGTGTGGTGTTGTCAGGGTGTGGGTGTTGTCAGGGTGTGGTGTTGTGTGGGTGTGGGTGTTGTCAGGGTGTGGGTGTGGGTGTTGTCAGGGTGTGGTGTTGTCAGGGTGTGGGTGTTGTCTGTTGTCACGGCTACACGTTCTAGAAAGCTAGCAGTTATTTTCCTAGTTCTTTGTAATTGTTGTTTCAATCCTACTACTGTACTACAGTACTGTACTACTACTAGCAATAATAAATAATTATTATTATTATTAATATTATTATTATTATTATTATTATTATTATTATTATTATTATTGTTACTATTATAAATTTTTATTATTATTACTATTATGATTATTTATTTATAGTAATATTATTATTTATTATTAACATTATTATTATTATTTATTATTATTATTATTTATTTTTATTATTTATTATTACTATTATTATTATTATTATTATTATTATTATTATTATTAATTTACATTATTTATTATTATTATTATTATTATTATTATTATTAATTTATATTATTTATTATTACTATTATTATTATTATTATTATTTATTTTTATTTATTATTATTATTATTATTATTATTATTATTATTATTATTATTATTATTATTATTATTTATTTTTATTATTTATTATTACTATTATTATTATTATTATTACTATTATTATTATTATTATTATTATTATTATTATTATTATTTATTTATTTTTATTTATTATTATTATTAGTAGTATTATTATTATTAATTTATATTATTTATTATTTTTATTATCATTATTAACTTGTAGATAAAATACCTTAAACTCTTGGACCTCAGCATCACCTTTAGTCACTCACTCATCCATTTATGTATTGTCACCCATCAGAGGCAGGTGTTACGGCCTAGTGTAAAATATTAATGAAGAGTCCAAGTGTGTATCAGACTGTCCAGTTAGCTCATGTATATGTATGTCTGTATATGTATATCTTTGTATATGTATAAGAGGGTTATATACACTACCAGGTCTGTACTGTAAATTTAATGGTTATTTTTGTACTATGTATATGTATTAATGTATGTATGTTGAGGTATTATTAGTAAACCTCTCCCATTAAGTCATTACCCCAGCACTCCTAGGCACTGTTGCTTGACCCTAGGCACTTCTGCTCGACTTTAGGCACTCCTACTTGGCTCTAGACACTCCTACTTGGCTCTAGACACTCCTACTTTGCTCTAGACGCTCCTACTTTGCTCTAGACGCTCCTACTTTGCTCTAGACGCTCCTACTTGGCTCTAGACGCTCCTATTTTGCTCTAGACGCTCCTACTCGACTCTAAGCACTCCTAATTGACTCTATGCACTCCTCCTTGACCCTAGACACTCCTCCTTGACCCTAGACACTCCTCCTTGACACTAGGCACAGCTACCAGTTCCTAGGCAGAGCTGATAACTCATAGGCACTTCTGGGAACATGATGACAATATGACCCTGGGGAAATCAAGGGACGCGTAGTGTTGGCACTAAGTTGGCCCCCAGGGAATGCCACCCGCCCACCTCCCGCCATTGTAATTTTTCTGAGTAAATGTAAATTACTTCCGGCGACTGAGTCATTTCTTTATTAAATACTCGAGGAAAAGATGAAGTTTGTCGTGAATTTTGTGTTTTAAGTCTGTTTTAACCTGAACTAATATATAAAGGTGTTTTAAACTCTAAGAACTGTTTAAGGTGATTTTGACCCATATAATAATTTTTTTTAACAGGTGTAAAAAATAATTAAACAGTTTAGTGATTGGTGTAAATATTTTGAAAGTTATTTATGATGGTGTTCATTATTTTTTAAAGGGTCTTTCTGATTGATGTAAATTTGTAATGATTTTTTAATTTGTGTAAATTTGCAAAAAATTTTTGCGGTGTGTGTGTGTGTGTGTGTGTGTGTGTGTGTGTGTGTGTGTGTGTGTGTTGTATTATATTATATTAAACTGTGGTGCGTCTCTTTCTGTACAGTCTCGATAAGATTCTTTGACTACTACTGGAGACAGCTGGCAACTCAAGGCCGTTTGTTTAGTACGTAGTAAAAATTATGAGTATCTGTAAAAGTGATCGGTGATTGGTTACTTAGTTCCCTAATTTAATGGTTGGGCCTTGTTGTTTGGTATTATATTATATTACGTACTATAGTAAACAAACGGCCTTGAGTTACCAGCTGTCTCCAGCAGTGTTCGAAGAATCTTGAACCAGACTGTACGTTCTTGTGTGTGTGTGAAATAATATTGTATATCTAGAATGTATGTGTATATAAATAGTATGGATACATATCGGGACCATACTCAGGTATATCTAGAGTATGTATACGAGGGCGTGTATGTATTAACAGAATAAATATATGCACGTTGGAAATATATGCATTAAGTATTATAAGAAAAATTATGTATAATTATTCCGAGGGTATGTATGCATTAATTGTTTTCTATACATGTCCAAAGTATATGTATATTTTAATTGAGTGAACATGCAAACATACTCTGTGTATGTATACTTGTCTATGTATACATATATGAAGTGATTATGTAATGTTGAATGTGTATATTAAATGTGTATGGATTATGTATACATATTCAGAATACTTACATACCGGATATATGGACGTTTTACCATAGTGCATCTGTATACATTGTATATGTATGTATGGGTATATACTGTATGTATGATGTGTGTGTGTGTGTGTACGTCATGATACATTCGCCCCCGTATGTGTAGGTAAGTATGAATTAGTGTGGTGGAAGAATCAGCTACTCTACCACCTCAACCACACTACCACCTCAACCACACTACCACACTAACCACACTACCACTTCAACCACACTCCCACCTTAACCACACTACCACTTCAACCACACTCCCACCTTAACCACACTACCACTTCAACCACACTCCCACCTTAACCACACTACCACTTCAACCACACTAACACTTCAACCACACTCCCGCCTTAACCACACTACCTCTTCAACCACACTACCACACTAACCACACTACCACTTCAACCACACTATCTACCCATTAACCACAACTACAACCACAATTACCATCCTTATCGTCAACCATTAGAAAAAACCATACCCCCCATTAACTACCCATTTCACACTTTATACCCCCATTAAAACCCATTAATACTCGTGATTCAAGAACTCAGTTATTATTACCCATTAGTCATTTTACCCATTTAAATTCAGCCCCCTTAATTACTCAGTACCCATTAATCTGACCCACTGCTTATTTTAGGATCATCAAGGGGTGAGCATTATCTGTCTAGGACCCCCCCATTGAGGCCCCATTGAAGACCATTCTCTACGATACCTAAGGAACGCCATTGAAGCCCATTATCTACTCAAGGAACACCATTGTGACCCATTATCTACTCAAGGAACACCATTGTGACCCACTATTTAAGGAACACCAGTGCCACCCATTATCTACTTAAGGAACACCAGTGCCATCCATTATCTACTTAAGGAACACCAACTTTGACCCATTATCTACTTAGGAAACACCTCTGTGATCCCTGATCTACTATAGCCTACCATTTGTGACCCATTAAATCTCGTAAGACCAACAGCAGCTCCCATTATCTACTGTAAGACGCCGATTTGACCCCCATTAAATCTTCCAGAAGCAATAAAGTGGGCACCATTATCCAGCGACCAGCAGCTAAACCCATTATTTAATTTTTGTACCATTAGTTTCCTTAATTTTAGGGAATTTTAAAATTTAGGTAATTTTTTTTTTAATTTGTTTACCATAAGTTAATATTTAGGAGTGATAATGTTAAAGGTAATTTATGTTAATCTATTTAGGTTAGTTTGAGGTCACAGCCTTTCGTTAAGACAATGTTAGATTTGTTATCAATGTTAAATTTCGGGTTAATATTTTTTTTTTCACGGGAAATAATAATAATAATAATGTTATTAATAGAAAATAAACGTATTTATCATAAGTAAATTTTTTTTAATAATAATTGGAATGTTAATCTGATGATCTGTGTTTATGAATATTTAATAAATTATCTGAATTATTGATGTTAACTATTTATTGTGTTTATTGATGATGAATAAATCTGTATGTTTAGTAATGTTTATTGTTTGTGTTTATGAATGTTAATTGATGTTGTGTATTTAAGGCTCTATAAGATATGTTTAGGGAATGTTTATTAATCCTGTGTTTAATGATAATGAATAATACTTTTAAAATGTCCAGGGATGAATGTTTAGTTTACCAACACCCCCCAAAATATTTCACAATGTTTAGTATTAATGTTTAGGGGACGTTTTATCACTGTTTAGACCTAATATATTTTAGGAATAAAAAAAAATCCTTTATTTAGCGATGTTTACTAATCCTCTGTGTTTAGGAATGTTGAATCGTGTGTTTTAGGACTTTTTAGGTCTTTTTAGGACGTTTATCGATGTTTTGTGTTTATTTTCACGTCCATTACTGGTTTATCTGAGAGTTGACTTGTGTTGCAGGAGAAAGGTGTGGGAGAGGTGACCACAGCTGCACATCTTCACTCCCAGCAAGTCCAGGTAAGTCCCGAAAGTCCCTGACCATTAAATCCAGAAAGCTTTAACCATTTACATATTAAAAATAGAGCACATTTACAGCCCCTTATCCTTTCACCCATTAAAACTAGAACCCCTTAACCATTTACCCATTAAAACTAGAACTCCTTAATCATTTACCCATTAAAACTAGAACCCCTTAATCATTTACCCATTAAAACTAGAACCCCTTAACCATTTACCCATTAAAACTAGAACCCCTTAACCATTTACCCATTAAAACTAGAACCCCTTAACCATTTACCCATTAAAACTAGAACCCCTTAACCATTTACCCATTAAAACTAGAACCCCTTAACCATTTACCCATTAAAACTAGAACCCCTTAACCATTTACCCATTAAAACTAGAACCCCTTAACCATTTACCCATTAAAACTAGAACCCCTTAACTTTAACCATTTACCCATTAAAACTAGAACCCCTTAGAGCCCCTTACCTATTTGTCCATAAAAAACTAGAACTCCTTACCCAATCACCCATTAAAACTAGAACCTATTTAGAACCCCTTAACCATTTACCCATTAAAACTAGAACCCCTTATCCAATCACCCATTAACAACCTCCCATCACCATTAAAACCCATTAGAAAATCACCATTATGAAAGCCATGTTAAGTTAAATGTGGTTAAAGTCCCATGAGCGTCATACTACAGGCACTATTATGATGTGGTGGCCATTGTTAGGAGTCATTTACTTCTAATATATTGGCCATGTACCGCCACACTGAATGGCCATTTACCACCGCACAGAATGGCCATTTAGTGGGTGAAGTGAAGTGGGTCGTTCGTGGTGTCGCTCTCAACATGTCTTACCTTCCTCAGTATACTATTTATTTACTCTCTTGCCGCTGCTGCCATCTGACGTTAATTTGATGAAGTTATAATGAGTTTCTGCTGTTGTAGGCAGCTTGTTGTTGTTATTATCATCATTATTATTATTATTTATGTTTTACCATTGATTGATTTTTTGTCGTGTATATACAATATGTATTTTATTTTTATTTATTTATTTATTTTATTCATTTATTTTTTTACGGGGATTAGCCCACCCGGGCACAGGTCACTGACCCACATCAGGGCCTGTGAGGCGAAAATGTAATGATGATAATAATAATAATAATAATAATAATAATAATAATAATAATAATAATTAATAAAATAATAAACGTTATAATAATAATAATAATAATAATAATAATAATAATAATAATAATTAATAAAAATTATAATAATAATAAATAAATAAATGCAAAAATGAAAAAAATAAATCAAGCGTGAGAAACGACAGTATGTTTGTTGTGTTGGCAAAGTAAGAGAAACAATTGAGACCCTGCAATTGTGTGTAAATTAGGCAACAAGTCAGATCATCAACCTGGGACTTGGTCACAATTTTCTTGATACCATATGGCAGCAGGGTCTACCATTAGACAACATATTAAGCTTCCAGTATCTTCCCAGGCGGTAGTACCTCCCTGTTTGGTAGCTGCCTACTACCTGTGTGTGTGTGTGTGTAGTCTCCTCCTTGGCTACTCCACAGCACCAAATTCATTAAGATTGAAGAACTTAATGTGTGGAGTTTGATTACGATCCTCCCAGTACTGATTGACTTACCCGGGGGAACCATTAATAAACAGACAGACGCACGGACGGGTGATGAATAATGAAGGAGCTAGAGGGGAAACGAGGGGATAAATAATGCATGTGGGGGGAATGGTCCTTAAGTATGGGTGGCAAAGTGGAGGTAAGAAGTGGTGCTTAAGAGGAGGTTGTATATTTGATGTGATGGTGAGGTGTGTGACGTGATGGAGGTATGGTGACGTGATGGTGTGATGAAGTATAGTGATTTGTGTGGGAGGTGTGGTGGTGAGGTATGGTAACGTGTGAGGGAGGTGTGGTGGTGAAGTATGGTGTGGTAAAGGTTGTGGTTGGTGGTGTGGTTGGTGATGGCGGTGTGGTAGAAGGTGTGGTTGGTGGTGGTGCGGTTAGTGATGGTAGTGGTGTGGTAGAAGGCGTGGTTGGTGATGGTGGTGTGGTAGGTGTGGTTGGTGATGCTGGTGTGGTAGAAGGCGTGGTTGGTAATGGTGGTGTGGTAGAAGGCGTGGTTTGTGATGTTGGTGTGGTAAAAGGTGTGGTTGGTGATGGTGGTGTGGTAAAAGGTGTGGTTGGTAGTGTGGTAGGTGTGGTTGGTGATGCTGGTGTTGTAGAAGGTGTGGTTGGTGATGCTGGTGTGGTAGAAGGTGTGGTTGGTGGTGGTGGTGTTGTAAAAGGTGTGGTTGGTGATGCTGGTGTGGTTGGTGGTGGTGTGGTAGGAGGTATGGTTGGTGGTGTGGTAAAAGGTGTGGTTGGTGATGGTAATGGGGTGGTAGAAGGCGTAGTTGGTGATGGTGGTGTGGTAGAAGGTGTGGTTGGTGATGCTGGTGTGGTAAAAGGTGTGGTTGGCGATGGTGGCGTGGTAGAAGGTGTGGTTGGCAGCAGTCACACACACACCGGGAGGTGGTGGTGAGGAAGGAAGGACTATTGTACCTGTGTGTTTACCTGACTTTAATGAGTTCTTTACATGGCCCCTCCCCCATCCCTCTCCCCTTCCCCCCTCCCCCCTTCCCTTCCACCCCTCCCCTCTTCCCCCACCCCTTCCCCCTCCCTGTTCTTAAAGCCTTCTCTTCTAGTGTTTTTTTTTTGTTGTAGAGAAAGGAGGGTGAAGGAAGATTAGAGGTGGGGGAAGGAAGTTATAGTTCGGAAATTGAAGAAATTCAGGAGGAGGTAAGAGAGGGCGGGCTGACCGCCTAGCTAAGCTAAAAGTGTGTTAGGGTTGTGTCGGGTTAGTTATTGTTTGTCGGTACAGGCAATAGACAACCTAACCTGTCCCATACATGGGTGTTTTAAGGGCCTTATTTCATATTCCGCCGACCCTACTGGCGGATGCTGGTCTAGGGAGGTTGTCTATTGCCTGGCCGTGTAGATCGGGGGTGGTAATGGACCTTTTGAGATTTGGTAACTTTTTGAGAACCATGTATGGTTATTGTCGTTATCTGGTGGGAGTCTTTGAAGGAGTTCTTGCTTTGGTCGTTCTATCTTTTGCCAGATTCTGTTGGCCAGGGTGTGCAGCTGCTGGTTGATGGGTTTTATTCTCAGGTCTCTATGTATCTCAGCTAGTGTGCTGTCTTGTTTATTTTCCTTTCCCCCTCCCCTTCCCCCTCGCGTTCCATCCCTCCCCTCCCCCCCTCACCTCCCTGTACCTTCCCTCCCCATCTTCTCACCTCAGCTCTTTCCCTCACGCCTCTATATACTTTCAATGACCCTCCTCTTCCTAGTCCACGACCCCCCTCCCCTCACGACCCCCCTCCCCTCACGACCCCCTCCCCTCACCGCCCTTTCCCCTCATCACCCACGACCTCCTCCTGTCACCTCCTTACATCCCTACGACCCCTCTACCCCTCACGACACCCCTGCCCCTCACGACCCCTCCCTTCACGACCCCTCCCCTCACGACCCACCCCCCCTCACGTCCCACCCCCCTCACGTCCCACCCCCCTCACGACCCACCCCCCTCACGACCCACCCCCCTCACGACCCACCCCCCCTCACGACCCACCCATACAGACAAGGGAGATACCTCGCTCCCAACGCATATAGACTTGGTGAGATCTTATGAAAGTGTCTCTCGTTTATATGTTACCAGTAAACACCTACTGTATGTGTCTCCCTGTCTTCCCTCCGCCCTCATTAGGCCTGCCTCCACCACTCCTACTCCACCTCCACCATCTCCCTCACTCGACCACCTCTCTCAGTCGACCTCCACCACCTCCCTCAGTCGACCTCCACCATTTCCCTCACTCGACCACCTCCACCTCCCTCAGTCGACCTCCACCATTTCCCTCAGTCGACCACCTCCCTCAGTCGACCTCCACCACCTCTCTCACTCGACCTCCACCACCTCCCTCAGTCGACCTCCACCACCTCTCACTCGACCTCCACCACCTCCCTCAGTCGACCTCCACCATTTCCCTCACTCGATCTCCACCACCTCTCTCAGTCGACCTCCACCACCTCCCTCAGTCGACCTCCACCATTTCCCTCACTCGACCTCCACCACCTCCCTCAGTCGACCTCCACCATTTCCCTCACTCGACTTTCTC
Source organism: Homarus gammarus (assembly GCA_958450375.1). Taxonomy (NCBI): domain Eukaryota; kingdom Metazoa; phylum Arthropoda; class Malacostraca; order Decapoda; family Nephropidae; genus Homarus; species Homarus gammarus. The sequence goes on from CAUDMG010003106.1 coordinate 1,523,624, forward strand.
ACTCCACACTTACTCGACTTTGATCAGCCTCCACCCCTACTCTACCCCTCCACCCCTCCTCGACATCCACTCACTCCACCTTATTCGACCTCCACTCCTACTCGACCTCGACACACTAGTAACTTCACCTGTATATCACCGTTTGCCAGTTGGGTAATTCATACCGTGTGGCCATTGTTGGGTGTGGGAGCTACCTGCCTCTGATGACTGTGTGAGATACAGGTGCTGGGGACGTGTGTGTGTGTGTGTGTGTTAATTATTTATGTGTTATGTCTCTGTGTGTTGTATGTGCGTGTGTGTATCCTTGTGTGTGTGTGTTTGTCCTATTTTGTGTTTGTAGTATTTTTGTTTGTTTGATTTTTAATGTCCTAAAGTGTCCTTGTCATGTTGTTGGGCACAAGAGCTTGGAAGATGGAAGGAAGAGCGTACCTGCCCCTTCTTCCTCTTCTTCCCCCCTCCATCCTGCCTCACCCCTCACCTCTTCCACCTCCTCTTCCTCCCTCACTCCTCCATCCTGCCTCACCCCTCACCTCCTCCTCCTCCTCTTCCTCCCTCACTCCTCCATCCTGCCTCACCCCTCACCTCCTCCTCCTCCTCTTCCTCCTCTTCCTCCCCCACTCCTCCATCCTGCCTCACCCCTCACCTCCTCCTCTTCCTCCCCCACTCCTCCATCCTGCCTCACCCCTCACCTCCTCCTCCTCTTCCTCCCTCACTCCTCCATCCTGCCTCACCCTCCTCCTACATTACCCCCCCCCCTCTTCCTCCATCACCCCTCACCCCCTTTCTTCTCTTCCCTCACCACCTTTCTCCTCTCTCACCCCCTACCCTCCTCACCCAACCCCTTTCCTCCTCATCCCTCCCCCCGTCACCTGGGCATAAGGCAGGTAGTGTGGTATGACCCTCCAGTAAGTCGGAGTCAACAAAGCACAGGTTGAATTGTAAGGCCGTGTCTGTCCCCCCCAGACCACAGGCGGATGTACTTGTGTATGTCTGTGTTTGTGTGGATGTGTTTGTTTGTGTTTGAATGAGAGCTAGAGAAAGGGTGAAAGAGTGAGTGAGTGTGTGTGTGTGTGTGTGTGTGTGTGTGTGTGTGTGTGTGTGTGTGTGTGTGTGAGATATATACTACTGTGTTTATGTCACTTTATATAGTTAGAACTGATGCCAAGACCAATAACACCCTGAATTACTTAACCACCTTAGGGAGGCTGATGGTAGAGGGGTGATATAACGTGTGGGGGAAGGTGAGGTGACTTTCGATCTTGATATATTTTGTCTCTTATATACGAACGTTTTATCCTAATTCCTAGATATTCTTAGGGTAAAAATTTGTCGCAGTTGGTGATATGAGAATGTGTTAAGTAAATTATCCTAGCTGTGATAACAAGATAGTGTGTGCGAAATAACATAGACATGCACTTGAGATTCTGCTGTAACTAAGTCCATTCTGTTTTGTTCAACTGTGGTGCGGAAAATTAATGTGTTGGTTTTTGGGTGGTGTTGAGGATTTAAGTCGTTTTGTACCTGTGTCTTACCTGTGTACCTGTCTCTTACCTGTGCCATACCTGTGTCTCTCACCTGTACAAAAGTGAGGTAAGATTAAGGAGGAAAAGGAGGCAGCTGGAAGTGGCTGAAGACCTTCTTAATTAAGACTCACACCTGAGGGGGTCTTGGGCGGCACCTGACTATAAAACCTTAATGAAAATGATGTCTTTGATGGCGGCCGTGGCTGAGTAGTGAAGATCTCAGAAGTATTTATAGAGGATGGTAATTAATGACCTTTACCTCTCTGTTCTCTCTCTCTCGTGTGGTAGAGTTTTGACAGTGTAATATGCTAATTACTGAACTTTTGGCTAATTACACCGTTTTTTTACCGTGGTGGGTGACATTTATTACCTCTCAACACACACCATGGATCAGCTTTGTCGCCTTCCTGGTTAACATTATATTAACATTTTTATATGATGTTAACTTTTGTGTTTATTTGTTGATGTTAGGATTTGTTGTTGTGTTTAATTTTTATTCTTGTGGTTGATGATGGTTAATGTGTTCACTTCCTGTGGTTAATTATGGTTAATGTGTTCACTTCCTGTGGTTAATTATGGTTAATGTGTTCACTTCCTGTGGTTAATTATGGTTAATGTGTTCACTTCCTGTGGTTAATTATGGTTAATATGTTCACTTCCTGTGGTTAATTATGGTTAATGTGTTCACTTCCTGTGGTTAATTATGGTTAATGTGTTCACTTACTGTGGTTAAAGGTGTTTTCCTCTTCTCTTCACACAGGTGGAAGGTGAAGGAGGTTCATCAGCCTCGTCCCTGTCGCCTCCCGTGGGCGGTGGGCTGGTGACGGAGGCCCAGCAGCAGAGGCCGCTCCTGGAGAACGACCCCGCCGCCCACACCTACACGGAGGAGGAGCTGGTACTGATCGGTGGTGGAGCTCTACCGGAGATGGAGACGATAGAACTGGAGGTGACCAAAGACCATCAGGGACTCGGCATCACCATCGCCGGATACGTCTGTGAGAAAGGTAAGTGTGTGGGAGACCTGATGCTCTGTGAGGGAAGATGGTAACCTTTCCTCTGTTCTCACCTCGTTATTGATAATGTACACATCATTCCTTTCTATTGATGGTATAAACAAACGTTACGCTCTTTTATTGATGAATTGATGATGTAAGCAAACGTTCCTCTCGTTATTGATGTAAAGAAAACTCATTATTGATGATGCAAACAAACGTTCCTCTCTATTCATGACGTAAACAAACGTTCCTCTCTTTATTGATGACGTAAACAAACGTTCCTCTCTTTATTGATGACGTAAACAGCTCTCTCTATCGTACACCGTAAACACACACACACACACACACACACACGCACGTTCTTGTGCCCATTGTAAACACACACACTCCTCCCTATGTAAACAGTCCCCTCCCCCCTGAGGTGTAAATTGTAGGGGTCATTTATTCATTTACAAATATTATAGACTGTAGACATGACACAGCTTCGTATATGACACTGAGGTTCTCGACATGACACAGATTCTAGACATGACACAGCTTCCTATATGACACAGGTTCTCGATATGACAGCGTTTTTATATGACACAGCTTCCTATATGACACAGGTTCTCGATATGACACAGCGTTTTTATATGACACAGCTTCCTATATGACACAGGTTCTCGATATGACACGGCCTTTTATATGACACATTGGCCAAAATTTTAGTAATGAAATGAAACAAATTAGCCCAGTTATCTGTCAGTTGTTGTTCGCTTGACTCGTGGTAAACTATTTCATGTTTATGTTTCAAATAGAGAAAATTGTTGAATCGCTGTCGTGTAATGAGAGCGGCGGTGATGTGTGTCCCATTGATGTCTCCCATTGATGTACCCTTATTGGTGTCTCCTTTTCATGTCTCTCAGTGATGTTGCCTATTGATGTGTCTTTTTGATATGTCCTTTTGATTTGTCCTATCGATGTACCCTTATTGATGTGCCCTACTGATGTGTCCTGTTGATGTCTGCTCTTGATGTTAATGACCCTACTGTTGCCTCTGTTGTTCATTGGTGTTTATTTTATAGCATTGATGTCCATTTGCTTTTTTTTTTAGCTTTGATGTCCATTGATGTTTTAGCTGTTAGCCTCGAAACTCATTGATGATTTTAGCTTTGTGTTTGATGTTTGTGACCTATGATATATGTCTAGCTTTTGTAGTGTTGAATTAAATTATGCTAAATGACGGTGATTGACGTAGAAGCCTTTTGAGTCATTGTCGAATAATTAGGATTTATTGTAGTTAAATTGGTTAGGTTAAGTTAGGATAGGTTAGGTTAGGTTATGCCGAGGTTAGGTTAGGTTATGCCGAGGTTAGGTTAGGTTATGCCGAGGTTAGGTTAAGTTAGGATAGGTTAGGTTAGGTTATGCCAAGGTTAGGTTAAGTTAGGATAGGTTAGGTTAGGTTATGCCGAGGTTAGGTTAGGTTAGGATAGGTTAGGTTAGGTTAGGTTATGCCGAGGTTAGGTTAGGTTATGCCGAGGTTAGGTTAAGTTAGGATAGGATAAGTGAGGTAAAGTTTGGTTAAGTTGGGTTAGGATATAATTTGGTTAGGTAAGGTTAAGGTTTGATTGGATTAGGATGAGAGGTGGTCACAAACACACCTCGACTCACAAACACACCTCAAACTCACCCCAACTCACAAACACACCCCAACTCACAAACTCACCCCAACTCACAAACACCCTCCCAACTCACAAACACCCTCCCAACTCACAAACACACCCCAACTCACAAACACCCTTCCAACTCACAAACACACCCCAACTCACAAACACCCTTCCAACTCACAAACACACCCCAACTCACAAACACCCCCAACTCACAAACACCCCCCAACTCACAAACTCACCCCAACTCACAAACACCCTCCCAACTCACAAACACCCTCCCAACTCACAAACACCCTCCCAACTCACAAACTCACCCCAACTCACAAACACCCTCCCAACTCACAAACACCCTACCAACTCACAAACACACCGTAACTCACAAACACAACCTAACGCACCCCCAATTCTTCCCCTCCCTATTGCCCGTTTGTGAGCAAGAAAAAACCGGGGGGGGGGGGAGAAGGGGGATGAGGGAGGGGGGTAGGAGGGGGAGGAGAATTCAGCGACAGAAACCATCCATCGTCCTGTCTGGCTGTAATGAAACCATGATGGAATTGGCTAGCGAGAGTGACAACAAGGGGCGATGTTAGTGGCCTGGATACCATATCTTCCTGGACCTTAGTTCGACTGCCATGTTTTGGGTTGAATGTGGTTTTTGGGTTGAATGTTGTTTTGGGGTGACTTGTTTTTGGGGTGAATGTTGTTTTTGGGGGTGAATGTTGTTTTTGGGGTGAATGTTGTTTTTGGGGTGAATGTTGTTTTTGGGGTTGAATGTTGTTTTGGGGTTGAATGTTGTTTGGATGTTGTTCTGGGGTTTAGGTGTTGAATATTTCTTTGTTTAGTTAGTCTTTGTTCACCTCTGTTTGAGTATCTAGTTTCAGGAGAAGTGTTTAGGATGGTTCTCAATACGTTGGTTCGATTCCAGTGTTTAATTAGACAGGTGTTGCTCAAGGGGTCAGGTGTGTTAAGCCATCATGGGCGCTGGTTCAAGCCACTGTAGTTGAGGAGGCCGTGGTGGAGTAGCAAAACAAAATAGTACTTCATTTTCAACTCCCTCCTGTACCCTGGTTCGAGTCTTGTTGATGGTCAGGTCTTACTCATAAGGAAATGTAATGGAGGAGTTGGCAGGGCGTCATCACCGCCTTCCTAGGGACATTGGTTCGACCCTTGGACACTAGCCAGGTGTAACGAGGTTCAGGTGTTAATGATCATAGAGGCCGTGGTGGAGGGGCAAATACTACACCACAACACACCATTATGACCAATGGTTCGACCCCTGTCATTAATTACCCCCCCCCCCCTCCGTGACATACATTTTGACAGGCATATGCACCAACACATCTCCTTAAACTAACTCACTAAAGAAGGCATACAAACTTAATTATCCTCGGAAACTAACCAGGTTAATGAGGTAATTTGGTGATTAAGTTAGAGGAGGGAGAGGGGGGGTGGATTCACTTACTGACCAAACCCAGTTATATACCTTAATTAAGAATCCAAAGTTAAGGTGTGTTTTGGTTAATTAGACTTCCGGGAAACATTCCTTACCTGACCTAAACTTCCTGGTGTCTGTCTGTCTGTCTGCCTGTCTGTCTGTCCGTCTGTCTGTCTGTCTCTGTCTGTCTGCCTGTCTGTCTGTCCGTCTGTCTGCCTGTCTGTCTGCCTGCCTGTCTGCCTGCCTGTCTGTCTGCCTGTCTGTCTGTCTGCCTGTCTGTCTGTCTGTCCGTCTGTCTGTCCGGTCATTAATCATTTAAGTTTATTATCATCTCTTCACTAAAGTTGTTGGTTATTAATTATAACTTTTTAATACTTCTGTTTTTACACGTATATTACCTTTAATTAATAGCGAATCTCTTACCTGTTAGAAGCTATTTCTATTTTTTTACCGTCTATTAGTCTTTATGTTAAGTATGGCAGCTATTAATTGTGTGTTTCATTCACATATATTCATTTAGTTTGTCTGTATCTGTCTGTAACTCTGTCTGTCTGTTTATTCTGTATCTGTCTGTCTGTCTGTCTGTCTATTCTGTATCTGTCTGTGTCTATTCTGTAACTGTCTGTCTATTCTGTAATTTATCTACTTCCCACATATGATCCCTTGTAAAACGCTGTTCATTCTTTTACTTCTAATTAATTTTTTTACACTTACAAACTCTCACTCATCAGTATTTGATTTACGTGGCCCCTCATTATCTGACCACCTGTCTTGTCAGTTGGCTGTTCTTGCCCTTGTTGTTCCTCTATCCTCCCTGTTCTTTCTCCTATGCTTACACCTATCCACATTGTCATTAACTCCTTCTCGTGTCCCCTTTCCTTCCTGTCAGACACCAGCCTTGCCTCTTTCCTTCCTGTCAGACGCCAGCCTTGCCTCTTTCCTTCCCGTCAGACGCCAGCCTTGCCCCTTTCCTTCCTGTCAGACGCCAGCCTTGCCTCTTTCCTTCCCGTCAGACGCCAGCCTTGCCTCTTTCCTTCCCGTCAGACGCCAGCCTTGCCCCTTTCCTTCCTGTCAGACGCCAGCCTTGCCCCTTTCCTTCCTGTCAGACGCCAGCCTTGCCCCTTTTCCTCCCTGTCAGCCTTGCCCCTACTCCTGCCCTATTCACGACATCATTTTTATAAAGGGCTTGGACAGTTCCTCTTAATTTATTGTTAAGGTCCAGAACCACGTGAAATGGCTCCTTTATGACTACTGAAAGACCATTGACTGTGTTTATGGCTCTCTCTCTCTCTCTCTCTCTCTCTCTCTCTCTCTCTCTCTCTCTCTCTCTCTCTCTCTCTCTCTCTCTCTCTCTCTCTCTCTCTCTCTCTCTCTCTCTCTCTCAAACCTCCACCATCGTTACTACGGCCACCATTACTCCTACCATCATCGCCACTACTACTACTTCCCACCACCACTACCACTACTACTACCCCTATTACTTCCCCTCGGCTGCAGGTACTGGTAGTTTGAGTAGGAGAGTGGTAGTACCTGACTCCGACCTGCCGAACCAGTCTTCTCTTGATATCCTGACTGGTGGCTACGTGATCGAGAAAGGTGAATCAGTTTACCTTTGTCTGCTCTGTTTACGTTAGACTGGTGACTGTAAGGTTCTATCTACGGTTTACAGTCACTTCTGAAGGTGGACTTGTTGTAGGGATTAACTGGTGACTGTGAGGTTGGGAGTGTTTCTACGGTTAGTTACTTCTGGAGGTGGATATTTGTAGGAATCAATTCAGACTGTTAACTGTCTCTCTCTTGTTTATTGTTCTCTTGTCGCTTCTCCAGTGACTGCTAACTGTATAGTGCCCTTCTTGTATTCTTTAAAGTGCATCAATAGTGACTGTTAACTGTATATTAACCTTCTTATAGTTTGTAGTGAGCATCAATAGTGACTGTTAACTGTATATTAACCTTATAGTTTGTAGTGAGCATCCATAGTGACTGTTAATTGTATCTTCTCATAGTCTAGAAAGCCTAATTAGTAACTGTTAACTGTCTGCTTACCTTCTTGTAGTCGCTTCTCGTAATCCAGAAACATCACCAATGACTGTTAACTGTATGTATACTTGCTTGTCCGCTATTTTTCTCGTCCAGTTGATGCATGTGACTGGACATCCATTGTGAGTGTAGACTGTATACTTTCCCTGTCGTGTTATTAAGGACCACCAGCAGTGACTGGTAACTGTAAACTGTTTCGTCGACTTGTCAGTGCATTAAGGCATCAATTACTGACTGTTAACTGTCGATTCTTCATATAGGGCTCAAGTTTATCGATAGTGACTGTACACTGATAAAATGGGTGCCAGTCATAATGGGTCCTAGTCTTAATGGGGCCTAGTCTTAATGGGCCCCCAGTCCTAATGGGCCCCAGTCTTAATGGGCCCCAGTCCTAATGGGCCCCTGTCTTAATGGGCCCCAGTCCTAATGGGTGCCAGTCTTAATGGGCCCCAGTCCTAATGGGCCCCAGTCTTAATGGGCCCCAGTCCTAATGGGTGCCAGTCTTAATGGGTCTTAGTCTTAATGGGTCCTAGTCTTAATGGGCCCCAGTCCTAATGGGCCCCAGTCTTAATGGGCCCCAGTTCTAATGGGTGCCAATCTTAATGGGCCCCAGTCCTAATGGGTGCCAGTCTTAATGGGTCCAAGTTTTAATGGGCCCCAGGCCTTATGGGTGAAAGTAGTGGAGCTTATTGAGCATTTGATAATGACTGTGACGGAGAGAGAGAGAGAGAGAGAGAGAGAGAGAGAGAGAGAGAGAGAGAGAGAGAGAGAGAGCTCATCTATGAACACCACAATAGAATCCCTCTCTAAATAAATCCCTCCCACGCTAAGTAATCCCATTAAAAAAAAACTCTGGGGGATTGGCCATATTTTCCACCATAATCCGGAACTAGACGATAAATTATAATTAAAATCATCCGAATTAAACGAACCAGAGAATCCGTATAGAAAAAAAACACGAATCCACTCAATGAAAGAAACTCAAATTTACGCTAATGAGGGAAGGAGAAATGTGATTAAATCGGTGAAATTATAACCACACCATCAGGGACATTGTAGTTAGGTTAAGATGGGGATAAAACAGCCAACATACGGCGAGGAATGAAGAGGGTTAGGGTGTACCTGGGCCTGGCGGGAAGTAGCCAATATTTCACGCCCAGATGACCAAACCACGCCACCTGGTACCTCTCATGTCTGGGTCCATATTTTTGGGTAATAAGTATGAGAGGGTGAAGAAAAATAGCCAATAATGATGGGAATAATAAGAATTGCGATGATGTAGATAATAGTAACGATAGAAATAATAAAATAATAATAATAATAATAATAATAACGATAATAAAAAACTAATTTATAATAATTACATCAGCTTAAATAATAATAGTAAATAATAGCTAAAAAATAGTCAATAAATTAGTAAAAAAAAGGAAAAACAACCAAACAATAATAATAATATATAACTAAAAACAAGAAGAAGCACACTCTCTCTCTCTCTCTCTCTCTCTCTCTCTCTCTCTCTCTCTCTCTCCAGCACGAAGCTCTGGTGAACATCAAGGCCACAGCTGGTGTGTGTAGACCAGAATTAAGCAACGTGTAGGATTATGTGCAGGAAGTTGTTGTTGTTGTTGTTGGGTTTTGTTGTTATTTTTGTTGTTGGGTTTTGTTGTTATTTTTGTTGTTGGCTTTTGTTGTTGTTTTTGTGTTTTGTTTTGTTGTTATTGTTGTATTTTTTTGTTTTTGTTATTAACCCAACCCAGCAAAACCCAACCTAACGTAACCTAACCTAACCTAACCTCTCCACAACAACCAAACTTATCCTAATCCAACCCGCCGTGTTAGTATGCAAATTAAGGTCCAGTGTTAGGGATCCGGGATTAGTTTGGCCCTATGTTATAATGCTTAAACCTTGAGGCTTGTAGACCTCTCATGGGGGGCCCTGTGAGCGCCTCCCCCCCCCTATCCCCCTACCTTCTCTCCCTCTTTCGCTCTCCACTCTCACTCCCTCTGTTTTTCTTTTTCTCCCTCTCCCCTTTCTTCCTTTCTTCTCTCCCTCCTTTTCTTCTTCCTCTCTTCTCGCTCCTTTTCTTCCCCTTTTTGTTTCCCTCCTCTTTTCCTTCTTTCCCTCCACTCTTACCGCTTTCCCCTCCCTCTCTCCTTCCCCTCCTCCTTCCCCTCTCTCACCAACCCCCCTACCAGCTCTTTCTCCCCATCCCCTCCTTCCCCTCTCTCCTCCCTCCTCTCCCCTCTCCCCAAGCATTTAGGATTTGCCCTAAGACGTGGGGAGAGTGACTCAGAGTTAGGTTAAGGCAAGACTCTTAACAGTTGGGATGTGACATGAATTTTTACTGCATAGCGTGAAAGTGGGGAGAGGAGGTGTGGGGTGGGGAGAGGAGGTGTGGGGTGGGGAGAGGTGGTGTGGGGTGGGGAGAGGTGGTGTGGGGTGGGGAGAGGAGGTGTGGGGTGGGGAGAGGTGGTGTGGGGTGGGGAGAGGTGTGGGGTGGGGAGAGGAGGTGTGGGGTGGGGAGAGGTGTGGTGTGGGGTGGGGAGAGGTGGTGTGGGGTGGGGAGAGGTGTGGGGTGGGGAGATTAGGCTTTGGGTGTTAGTGGGGAGAGGATGGCAATGTAGTGAGAGGTGGTGGATGTGGGTAGAGAGGTAGAGGTAGGAAGAAGGGGCGCTAGTAGGTGGGGAGATGGGGTGGTAAGGGTGGGGAGATAAGGTACAGCCTTACTGTACATCTCGACTCCAAGGAAATTTAAACTTTTGAGAATTCACCTTTGTGTCTTAGCTGAGGAGGAAATGGTTACGTGTTGACTTTCATCTTCATTTACGAGGAAAATTTATCTTAGCAAGTTGTGAGAATCCACTTTTGTGCCGTAGTTTAAGTGAGCCAGTTAGATGCGGCCTTACTTCTTCGATAGAAAAAAAAATCTAAACTTAGGAACTTCTGAGAATTTCCAGACAAAAATGAAGAACAATGTTGAAGGAAAATGAGTTGTGTTGTAGATTGGTTAAGATTAGTGGTGGGGGAGTGGTGGAGACTGTGAAGGAGTGGTGGAGGAGAGTAGGAGGTATGAGGGAGAGAAGATGGTAGAGGAGTGTTGAGTATGAGGGAGAGATGGTGGTGGAGGAGGGTTGGGGATTATGAGGGAGTAGTGGTGGTGGTGGAGTAGTATGGGATAGAAATGTTGGTGAAGTGTGTGTTGGATAGTGGTGGTGATGGTGGAGAAGGGATGTGAGTGTGTGGTAGCCTGGTAGGGATAGTGATGGTAGTGGAGGGATAGTGGAGGGGATAGTAGTGTGGTAAGAATGACTATCCACTAACAACCAAACTAGACCACTCAACCACAAAATCGATAAGTGCAGTAACCACTTAACTAAGCGTAACGGGGAGGTCTTTAAGGCATTTGGCATCGTGGACAGACTTACAAAGACGAATCACAGTTTCCAAGAACTTGTAATGAATAACTTGTAGTGAATAATAATGTATAACTTAAGGCAGGTATATGGGACAGGTGGTCAGGTTAGGTGATGTATGACCTAACTTTCTCCAGGTGTAAGAGCTATTGGGATTTAACCTTATTTATGGCCTCTCTCTCTCTCTCTCTCTCTCTCTCTCTCTCTCTCTCTCTCTCTCTCTCTCTCTCGTTAAAGATTTCTTGCGTATTGAAGGCTGGAGTCGGATTGGTTTGTTGTGTGTTGGTAAAGTTAGTGCTTGTAATGGTGGTAGTGGTGGTGGTAGTAGTGGTGGTTGTGGTGAGGCAGCCCGATATATCAACAGCTATATAGTGTAATATTTCACACTGCCTCTCCCTCCTCACCATGATAAGTCACTGTCACCCCTCCACCACTACTGTCACCCCTCCACCACTACTGTCACCCCTGCACCACTACTGTCACCCCTGCACCACTACTGTCACCCCTCCACCACTACTGTCACCCCTCCACCACTACTGTCACCCCTGCACCACTACTGTCACCCCTCCACCACTACTGTCACCCCTCCACCACTACTGTCACCCCTGCACCACTACTGTCACCCCTCCACCACTACTGTCACCCCTGCACCACTACTGTCACCCCTCCACCATTACTCTCACCCCTCCACCACTACTGTCACCCCTGCACCACTGCTGTCACCCCTCCACCACTACTGTCACCCCTCCACCACTACTGTCACCCGTAGTTCAGGTAGGGTCTCAGTGTAGTTTTGACGCCATTTTGAATAGTGTGTGTGTGTGTGTGTCTGTCTGTCTGTCTGTCTGTCTGTGTGTGTCTGTCTGTCTGTCTGTCTGTCTGTCTGTGTGTCCTGATATGTTTTCATTTAAAAAAAAAATCCAATTAACAAACGTTTTAGAATCCGTCCCAGTGACCAAACGTTTATTTGTTTGTTTCGTTTCAAGTTTTTCCTGAATGTGACTGTAGCGCAGCTGTTGACTGCCCGAGTCTAGTTTAAAACACGAAAACAACACTGAGGAAATATTTTTGTAGTTGGTTATCTCCCTTTGTTACACACACACACACACACACACACACACACTTTATATTTGTCGAGTAACTAGAAAATTACCATAAAAAATACTGTTTACAAAAAGTGATCATTTTTTGTTGATCTAATTTTTTTAAGTGTTTCACCCTAACAAGGTCATTAACCATCGTTCATTAATTCTCTATGAAGGAAAAATAAACAAGAACTTAATTTATGTTCCCTGGTTGTAAAAAAATTCTTCCCAGTCCAGTTTTAACAAGAAAATGTAAAGGATTTTTTTGTTTTTGTTTGTCAATTAAGGTGAGAAAAAAATATGAAAATGAGAATAAAATCTACACATTTTTTTGTTAATTAAGGTGAAAAAAAAATTATGAATAAAACTGAAGAGAAAAAAAAAGATACATTTAGCGTCTGTTGAAAAAATATATTTAAACATGATTTTTTTTTAGAAAGGAAAATATTTGTAGTTGTTCAGAAAATATTGAAATGGATATAGAAAATAATAGTAATACATTTTTATCAGTAGAGGCTCGGGAATTACGACTGTACAGACCTCTCAAGGGACATGATAATGGCCTCTATCCTGACCTCTCAAGGGACATGATATTAGCCTCTATCCTGACCTCTCAAGGGACATGATATTGCCTCTCCTGACCTCTCAAGGGACATGATATGGCCTCTATCCTGACCTCTCAAGGGACATGATATTGGCCTCTATCCTGACCTCTCAAGGGACATGATATTGGCCTCTATCCTGACCTCTCAAGGGACATGATATTGCCTCTATCCTGACCTCTCAAGGGACATGATATCTGGTCCACTTGTATGAAATTACAGAGGAAGAGCAACGTGATAATGGCTGACGTCCTGATTGAGGCATAAAAAAAATCAAGTAAATAAAGAAAATAAAGAAAAATAACTAAAACAAACAAAACAAAACAAGAAAATAAAACAAAACAAAAACAAACCAAAACAAACAGGGTATATGATGTTTTAAATGACCTTGCCGGGGGGGGGGGGGGGAATAGGTAGGAAGGAGAGAATATTTGTGTGGGTTGTCACATGTAGGAGGGGGGTGATGGGTGAGGGTAGGGGGGTGGGGGTGAGGGTAGGGGGGTGGGGGTGGCTCTTCCTGACGTAGTGCTGTGCTCGCTAAAGATGACTTACTGCGCCATTTTTCTGCTGTGAAATATTTGGAGGCGAACATAGAGCCGCTGCTGTGGGGGAGGGGGGAGAGTAGGGAAGGGGAGAGGAGATGGGGAAGAAGAGGAGAGGAGACGGGGAAGAGGAGAGGAGATGGGGAAGAGGAGAGGAGACGGGGATGGGCCTTACCTAAAAAAGAAAAATATTTGACACCTTATTTAGAAAAATGTAAACGGGAAATTAAATGATTTTGAGTAAAACTGAAATAAAGAATAAATGATAATAATAAATAATTATAATAATGATGTAATTAGACAGTTAATGATACACTTACTGATTTTATTTTATTGTTTTGTGTTGAATGATCTTGTATGTGCTGGTAGGATAGCTTAGTTTACCTGTCGCTGCGTGGCGTCGTGTTGCGTTACCTGTCGTTGCGTGGCGTCGTGTTGCGTTACCTGTCGTTGCGTGGCGTCGTGGTAGGATAGCTTATTTTACCTGTCGTTGCGTGGCGTCGTGTTGCGTTACCTGTCGTTACGTGGCGTCGTGTTGCGTTACCTATCGTTGCGTGGCGTCGTGGTAGGATCGCTTAGTTTACCTGTCTTTCGTGGCGTCGTGTTGCGTTACCTGTCGTAGAGTGGCGTCGTGTTGCGTCGTGGCGGCACAGGTAAAGGTATCCACTAGGGTTCCTTAGGTTGTCTGCCACCTGAGGCGAGAGTGATTAAGGCGGCCAATCACAGTCTGCCTCTCTCTTATTGATTCTGGGATTGGCTGTTGACTGGTACCTTTGTTTACCTGTGGTCTCTCTCTCTCTCTCTCTCTCTCTCTCTCTCTCTCTCTCTCTCTCTCTCTCTCTCTGTTCTTTTGTCATTATTTACATTTCATTTTTTTCTCTTGTTCCTCTACCTATCTGTTCCTATTGAAATATATTCTTATCCCTGTCATGTTAATGTATTTTTCTTTCATATTACAGTTCAAATATATTCCTATCTCCTTGAAACATATTCGTGTCTAAATATATTCGTCTCTTGTTGAATTAATGTATATTGCCTATCCTACCGTATTGAAATATATTCCTATCAGTATATTTCAAAGAACATTATATTTCAGTAAAAGGTTAGTTCAGTAGAAGTATATTGTGTGTGTGTCAGACTTTATTATATATCAATCAAAATATATTTCTACCCACTAATATATTTCTATTCACTATAATATATTTCTATCCACTATAATATATTTCTATCCACTATAATATATTTCTATCCACTGCCAACAAGTTTTCCACCATCCATTTCACGTTGTCAGCCACCCAGAACACGTCGCCATTCACCTAAATATAGGAGGCGTGAGGCAGGTGGCAGGTTATTCCCCTAAGGTGTGGGGCAACGGCGGCGCCTCCCGTTAACCCTCTGTTGTGTACTGACGGGTCCCGTTTGTCTCTCCCCTAACACGATGCTTCCCGTTTAGCCTCTGTTGTGTACTCACGGGTCCCGTTTGTCTCTCCCCTAACACGATGCCTCCCGTTTAGCCTCTGTTGTGTACTGACGCGTCCCGTTCGTCTTCCCCCAACAGAGGAACTGTCTGGTATCTTCGTCAAGTCCATCAATGTTGGTAGTGCTGCCGATAGGACTGGTCTCATCCAGGTTAACGACCAGATTGTACAGGTAAGGACAGATTATTCGACCAGATTGTACAGTTAAGGACAGATTGTACAGGTAAGGACAGATTATTCGACCAGATTGTACAGTTAAGGACAGAGTGTACAGGTAAGGACAGATTATTCTACCAGTTTGTACAGTTAAGGACAGATTGTACAGATAAGGACAGATTATTCGACCAGCTTGTTAAGGGCAGATTATTCGACCAGATTTTACAGCTAAGGGCAGATTATTCAACCAGATTGTCCAAATAAGCGAATAATTCCCTTTACCGTTCTATTCTCATCTTTTTTACCTCCTATTTATCATTTATTATCCATTTATTACCTGTTTATTGTCGAGTCTCTCCTCTTCTCGTGTTTTTAATTATTCCTCTGTTTATTCAACTCTGCTTTAGCCTCTTCAGTAAAGTCGGGGGAATTTTGTGTTTATTTTCCTGACGGAGATTTACGTTATCTGATGTCTTGAGAGAGAGAGAGAGAGAGAGAGAGAGAGAGAGAGAGAGAGGCCAACTCCTTAGACATATTTCAGTCGTGTCATCCTAGCTAAGACCCCCCCCCCACCCACCCCTTCTCCCCACCAGGTAAAAAAGGCCCAGTTAATGAGACCAGTCCCCCCCCCCACCCCCCAACTTGAGGCATACCTTAATTAGCCCTCCTAGTGTTTTATTGAGGTCTTATTCACTAAATAAACCTCATTAACTAGAGTTTTATTGATGTCTGGTTTATATAATAATTTTTGGAGGCTTATACTAACAGCTATAACCTTATAGTAATGTTATAAATATAGTATTATATATTTTGTTAATTAATTATACTTGGAAGTGTTTAATTAGGGTTAATACTAAGGCTTATGGACTCAAGTCTTATCAAGATTTCTCACCCTTTATTCTAGTGGCTTTGAGGGCCTTCTAATGAGTACTTCAAGTGTATAATACCAATTCAAGTGCTTCGTTCTTACTAATATGATAAGACCTGTGAATACACGATGATATGATTCAGTGTAGAGTTATTAATCACTAGTTATCTTAGTTATTTAGTTATGGTTGTGGTCACAGAGGGTAATGGTAGGGGACTGTCTGTTAATGGGAGGGGGCTGTCTGTTAATGGGAGGGGGGCTGTCTGTTAATGGGAGGGGGCTGTCTGTTAATGGGAGGGGCTGTCAGTTAATGGGAGGTAATGGTAGGGGACTGTCTGTTAATGGTAGGGGATTGTGTTAATGGGAGGGGGCTGTCTGTTAATGGGAGGTAATGGTAGGGGCTGTCTGTTATTGTGACGTTATGGTAGGGGACTGTTAATGGGACTTGATGGTAGGGGACTGTTGGGACTGATTTTAATGGGAAGTAGTCCCATTAAAACCTAGGAGAATAAGACCCTCAAAGCCATAGCAGTCCCTTCATAGCCCTCGAAAATAGTCCCATCAAAACCCTAGTGAATAGCCCCGTTAAAACCATAGAGAATAGTCCCTTCATAGCCCTGAAAAAATAGCCCCATTTAGCTAGAGTAGCCCCTTCAAAACCTCCATTCATTGATATAGGAAATTAGGAAGGATTTTTATATAGGGATAAGGGAACGGGGGGGGGGGGGGTGGATAATTTACGTAGGTGTTTATAGACTATCCATAGTATCATACAATTCTTTCACTTTGGTTAGGTTAGGTTAGGCTATGTAAGATTTGGTTAGGTTAGGATATGTAAGATTTGGTTAGGTTGGGATAGTTTAGGATAGGTTATGTAAGATTTGGTTAGGTTAGGATATGTAAGATTTGGTTAGGTTGGGATAGTTTAGGTTAGGATATGTAAGGTTAGATTAGGATAGGTTATGTAAGATTTGGTTAGGTTGGGATAGTTTAGGTTAGGCTATGTAAGATTTGGTTAGGTTAGGATATGTAAGATTTGGTTACGTTGGGATAGTTTAGGTTAGGATATGTAAGGTTAGATTAGGATAGGTTATGTAAGATTTGGTTAGGTTGGGATAGTTTAGGTTAGGTTAGGTCTTTCAACTACCAGGGTCTTTAGGGCTTCGTTCATTCAGTCTTAGTAAACAATTTTAGGTCTTTCAACTACCCTTAACTTCCTTCACTCAGATCGCATTATTCACATCAAACAACTTCAGAGAATTAATAATTACATTCCACTTTAAACTTAGTGAAGGTGTGTAGACCAGCTCACAGGTACACCCACACACACACACACACACACAAAACTCGTTCACATGTCTCTAATGGCTTCGAGGAGGTGGAAAATTGGAAAAACAAAGTCATATATATTAAAGCTGAGAAGAGAATAGCAATAATAATAATAATAATAGGAAGATGAGGATAAAAGGATAATTAAGAGGAATGGATAATTGTATTTTTGTTGTTTGTGGTGTATGTTGTATAACCATTATCTTGCCATGGATCGTGTATACTCTTCTCCTTTGGTAGATATACAATGTGTATTTTGTGTTAAGGAAACATGTATACATCGATTTAAACGGAGTCATTTGGGACACCTAGGAATTAAGAATTTAGTCATGCATACCTTCTGTCAGTGTGTCCGTCCGTCAGTCAGTCAGTCAGAGAGCTTGTCAACACGATAACTTAAAGAAACACCAATGGCCTTCAACCTAACTGGGTATTTAGGTATATCACAACAAGATCTCACACGATTATGATAACCAGCAATTTTCACCTTTATAGCCAACAAAAAAAAATTAGTCGTGTGAAAAATTTGTCTTACTGAAATGAGTTAGTGGAAAGTGTGTGTGTGTGTGTGTGTGTGTGTGTGTGTGTGTGTCACCTGATAGGACACACAAAACACCCTCGCCGGCCCTCGTTCAAGTGTTTGCGTCAGGAGAGCCACAAGTGCCTCTCCTCTCTGGCTCGGCTGACATAGTGGCACTCCCTCCCTCTCCCACAAACGGAACTCTCAGGTGTCAGCTGCAGTGTCAGGAGAGAGGTGTCAGTCAGCCTGTCAGGGGAAGTTTGTTGTTTGTGCTTTAGTTTTGTTTTTGAGCAGCGTGGCATTACCCTAGTGTCAGGAGATGTCAGCCAGTGCCACCCGGTGTTAGCTAGTGTCAGCCAGTGCCACCCGGTGTTAGCTAGTGTCAGTCAGTGCCACCCGGTGTTAGCTAGTGTCAGCCAGTGCCACCCGGTGTTAGCTAGTGTCAGTGCCACCCGGTGTTAGCTAGTGTCAGCCAGTGCCACCCGGTGTTAGCTAGTGTCAGCCAGTGCCACCCGGTGTTAGCTAGTGTCAGCCAGTGCCACCCGGTGTTAGCTAGTGCCAGCCAGTGCCACCCGGTGTTAGCTAGTGTCAGCCAGTGCCACCCGGTGTTAGCTAGTGCCAGCCAGTGCCACCCGATGTTAGCTAGTGTCAGCCAGAGTGCCACCCGGTCTTAAGCACACTATCAGAAGGTTAGTGTCAGCCAGTGTCACACGGTGTCAGCTTTCTCGGCCGTAGGGATCATACACCTTAGGACCCCCCCCCCCCCCCCGACTCCCTATTTGTTGTGGGAATTTGAGTAATCCTGAAGGCATGTGAATACCTCAGTGGGAATGGGAATGGAGGTAATTTGGTTGGAATGGGAATAAGGTGAGAATAGGAATAAATTGGGAATGGGAATATACTCGGAATAATGAAATGGAAATGAAAATAAAGGAGTGGGAATAAAATGGGAATGATATTCAAGTAAGAATGTTAATTTAGAGTAAACTGGAATTCAGTGGGAACTGGAATTAATAGGAATGGGATTCTATACGAAGCAGGAATTTATTGGAATGGGAATAATGTTAGAATAAGACCTTAGTGGAAACAGGAATTTACTGGGAATGGGAATATAGTGGGAATGGGAATAATTGAGCTTGTATAGTGAGAAATATTCTTTTATGGCATCGATTAGTGCTGTCTGCGGCTTCCTTGTTCTGTCGTTAAGGGTGTAATGGGGTGATGACGTAGAAATGAGGAGAGAATGAGGGAGAAACGATAATAAATGAGGTAGATAAGAACATAAGAAAATAAGGAGTCTGCAATACGCCGGTTGGCCTGTGCATGGCAGCTCCTGTCTAGAGTTACTACCACTCTCTATCACCCATGAATCTATCCAGCCTCCCTTTGAAACTTTCCAGCGTTCCCGCACTTACTGCAAAGTTGCGAAGCTTGTTCCACTCGTCCACCACCCTATTTGTGAACCAGTTTCTTCCTATCTCCCTCCTAAACCTAAACTTATCCAACTTGAATCCGTTGTTCCGAGTCCTATCCTGTTCGGATATTATAAGAACTTTATCTATATCCCCTTTATTGATTCCTTTCACCCACTTAAATACTTCTATCATATCTCCCCGCACTCTTCGTCTTTCTAGGGAATGCAAGTTTAGTTTCTTTAACCTATCCTGATATGGAAGTTTCTAAGTCCCGGAATTATTTTCGTCATTCTTCGCTGCACCGACTCTAGTGTTGTTCTTTGTTGTATATCCCTCCCCCCCCCCCCGTTAAGACCTCTCATGTTCCCTCTTTAAGACCTCTCACGATCCCTCTCTTTATTACCTCTCACGTTCTCTCTTGAAGGTCTTTATGTACGTTCCTTCTTTAAGACCACTCACGATCCCTCTCTTTAAGACCACTCACGATCTCTCTCTTTATTACCTCTCACGTTCAGTCTTTCGGTTGTCCAGTAAAATCCCTCTTTCTCTCACGTTCCCTCTTGAACCTCCCTACCCTCCCCTCCTCTTGAACCTCCCTACCCTCCCCCTCCTCTTGAACCTTCCTCCCCTCCCCTCCTCTTGAACCTCCCTCCCCTCCCCCTCCTCTTGAACCTCCCTCCCCTCCCCCTCCTCTTGAACCTCCCTCCCCTCCCCCTCCTCTTGAACCTTCCTCCTCTCCCCCTCCTCTTGAGCCTTCATCTCCCTTTCCCCTCCTCTTGAACCTTCCTCCCCTCCCCCTCCTCTTGAACCTCCCTCCCCTCCTCTTGAACCTCCCTCCCCTCCTCTTGAACCTCCCTCCCCTCCCCCTCCTCTTGAACCTCCCTCCCCTCCTCTTGAACCTCCCTCCCCTCCCCCTCTTGAACCTCCCTCCCCTCCCCCTTGAACCTTCCCTCCCTTCCCCCTCTTGAACCTTCCTCCCCTCCCCCTTCCTCTTGAGCCTCCCTCTCTTGAGCTTCTATCCCCTTCCTCTTGAGCTTCCCTTCCTTTCCTCTTGAGCTTCCCTCCCCTCCAACTCCTCTCGAGCCTTCCCTCCCTTACCCTCCTCTTGATCCTCCCTCCCCCCTCCTCTCTCCTCTTGAACGCCTCTTTACGTTCTCTCCTCAAGAATTCTGCACCATACAATTCACATAACAATTTTGGGGTCAAAGGTCATGGTCAGGGTCAAAGGTCAGGTTCAAATGTCAAGGTCAACGGTCAGGGTCAAAGGTCATGCTCAATATTGTAGTGCCATCAAAGGGAACTTCCTCGAATTTTGCAGCTATTTTTATGGCGCTCCATAAAACACAATAGGGTGTATAGTGGCACCCCTTGTATGTGTGGTGTATAGTGGCACCCCTTGTATGTATGGTGTATAGTGGCACCCCTTGTATGTATGGTGTATAGTGGCACCCCTTGTATGTATGGTGTATAGTGGCACCCCTTGTATGTGTGGTGTATAGTGGCACCCCGTGTAAGTATAGTGGCCCCCTCGTACATGTGTGGTGTATAGTGCCCACCCTCTATATTTCTGCCCATTGTAAATTAATCTTCCCTGCAGTAATTCTTGAAACGCTTTGTGGTGTTGAAATGAAATAGGAATCTGTATGTAGCTGAGTATAAAGAGTGTCCAGGTATTAATTAACTCACCGGGCTTATTTACCTTAGTCACGTCACCTGTTGTATCTAGTTCAGTGTTGAGGTGGGAATTTCCTTTGTCTACACCTGTGGTTTTTGTTGTACGGTTCCGTTGTAAACATTCTATGGTGGATGTGTTTAAACCATTTGATATTATGGTTGGGTTTAGGTATCATATTATGGTTGAATAGTAGGTTAATGGGTTGAGTTTGGGTTGATTGACATAAGGTATTAGTGTTATGTGTTGAAAATAATGTTCCGTTTAAACCACTTTAAGCTAACATTATGGTTGATTTTAAGCCATGATAACATTCACAGCTCCATATTTGGGTTGATTTTTAAACCATTATAAACTAGAATTATGGTTGAATTTAAGGCATTACAACATTTATAACATCATATTATGGTTGATTTTAAGCCATGATAACATTCACAGCTCCATATTTGGGTTGATTTTTAAACCATTATAAACTAGAATTATGGTTGAATTTAAGGCATTATAACATTTCTAACACCACATTTTTGGGTTGTGTTGCAGGTTGACGGGCAGAGTTTGTCCGGGTTGAGTAACCACGCTGCGGTGGACGTGCTACGAGCCACAGGTCAGGTAGTGCGGCTCCGTCTGGCTCGTTATCTGCGTGGCCCCAAGTACGAGCAGCTGCAGCAAGCCATCGCCAACTCAGAGCTCAAGACCACCCCCACCACTCCTAACCCACCTAGGGCTCCCGTGAGTACCAACCCCCACCTCTTGGTTTTGAGTCTTGATTAGTCTTTAAGTCTTACGAGGTTAAATCGACGAAAAAAGAGGCCAGAGTCTTGATTAGTCTCTAGTCTTGATAAGTCTTATGAGGTAAAATTGACTGAAAGGGAGGCCAGAGTCTTAATTAGTCTCTAGTCTTTATTAGTCTTTAAAGTCTTACGAAGCAAAATCGACCATAAAGGAAAGAGCTTTTTTTTCTACTTCGTTAAATCTTATACGAGTGTTGTCGAGTAATTTTTTCCAACGTGTATCATAATAAGTTATATTTTACGTATGCAGTTAATAGCAAAGGTAATAGCTGACAAATACAGTTAATAGCTGACAAGTACAGTTAAATACAAAGCAAAATCTGACAAGGACACTTAATAGCACAGGTAAGAGCTGGATGCCTTAGACGTGATTAAAAGTCTTGGCGAATTTTAAGGTATAGAAAATCTGTTTGAAAGTAAAATGTTAAATAGTTTGGAACTTTTGTGCTTCAAAGTTTGGACTACCTTTAGGTGGCGGTGAGACGACAAAGTTTGCAGAGTTTTAGATCAAACGGGTTTAGTCTCTCTTTGATGTTTGCTGTCGTGCCATGGGTTCCTATTGGTCGTGTCATGGGTTCGTATTGGTCGTGTCATGGGTTCTTATTGGTTATGTCACGGGTATTCATTGGTTGTCGTTTAATGGGTTCTTACTGGCAGTCATGTCATGGGTTGTTCATGGGTTTTTATTGGTTGTGTCATGGGTTTCTATTGCTATTGGTAATATTAGTTGTAGTTTTAGTAGATAATAACATCTAAAAATATGACTATACGATAACTAATCTCTCTCTCTCTCTACAAGAAGTAGCTACGGACCTAAATATATATACAGTATATTTTTTTTAGGAATTTTAATTTATTTTTTTCATTAATATTTTTTTTTTCGCTTTTGTTGGTTGGCGGATTTTTTTTATTTTTATTATTATTATTTTTTTTTTTTTTGCGGGTCATAAAAAAATATAGAGCCATTGACTTCGACTACACTATTTTGAAGGGATGATAAAACCTTTTTTTTTTTAATTAGTTAAGCGGAAATATAATTGGAGGGGAGGATAGGGGGAATGGGAGTGGTTAAATTGGTATAGAAATGGGGGTAGGGAGGTAATAGGGGAGGGTGAGAGATATGGGGGAAGGAGGGGAATGGGGAAGGGGAGAGGTATGGGGGGAAGGAGGGGAATGGGGAAGGGGAGAGGTATGGGGGGAAGGAGGGAATGGGGAAGGGGAGAGGTATGGGGGGAAGGAGGGGAATGGGGAAGGGGAGAGGTATGGGGGGAAGGAGGGGAATGGGGAAGGGGAGAGGTATGGGGGGATATAGAAGGGGGGTTTGGGAAGTGTGAGTAGTTAAGGAAATGGGAATGTGGTGGAGGAATGGTCATTCATGATTGAAGGAATGACGGAAGGAAGTAAAAACGAATAAAGGAAGGAAGGAAGGGTCAAAGCCATGGTGATGTTGAATGAATGAAGAAACGACGGAATGAAGTAACAATAGAAGGAAGGAAGGAAGGAAGGGTCAAAGGACGGACGCTGAATGCATGACCCAAGCCACGTTTTCAATCTATACTGGCCATAAATTGTGGGCCGCTTCACTAGAAAATCCAGCAATTTGTCGACGCCACTACACACACACGCACACACACACACATACACACACACACACGCACACACACACACATACACACACACACACACACGCACGCACACGCACACACACACACGCACGCACGCACACGCACGC
This sequence comes from Homarus gammarus, assembly GCA_958450375.1. Classification (NCBI taxonomy): domain Eukaryota; kingdom Metazoa; phylum Arthropoda; class Malacostraca; order Decapoda; family Nephropidae; genus Homarus; species Homarus gammarus. Next base: position 1,546,870 of record CAUDMG010003106.1, read on the forward strand.
ACACACACTAAGTTCGTGTATTCATTATTTTTGTTGAATTTTGCATAAGTTGTAATTAATCTTATAGATGATGGTGAAAATGGTGATGATTATGATGAGGAGAGGATGATGATGACGACAATAGTGATGATGACGATAGTGACGATGATGATGACGGTGACAATGATGATGATGATGATGATGGTAATAATAATAATATCAAACGTGAACCAAAAAAGACCGTTTTCCTCAGACCAGATCAGACCTAACCAGACCTCTTGCTCGCTGGTCCGTAACTAATGACCTCTTGGCCGCCATCTTTGTTTATGTCGTAAGTTAAGTCAGGCCAGCAGGATGGTTCTCACGGTCTCAGTTTGGAAATTCTGAAGTAAACAGTATGTGTAGTTGAGGCTGACCATTGACCAATAGCTTTTCAATATAGTTATTACCTCGCTTGTCATTGGTTTGTGTGTCGGATTGTGTCGGGTTCTCATAGTGGGTAGTGCAAGGGGGGCTGACCAATAGTTTTCCAGTACGTTTGTGAACCCGTTTACAATTGGTTCCTTTCTCTGTTGCATTTAGTTTAGGTCAGTAACCAATAGTTTTTTCCAGTTGGTGTAAAATCGGTTTTTATTGGTTTGTTTGCTGCTTCGGGTGCTGGTGAATGACCAATAGTTTTGCAGTACAGTTAAAAGCTCGCTTACAAATGGCTGATTTCTGGCAACGAGTTATATAAGTAGCCGAACCAACAGCATGTTAGTTTATATAAACCCTCGATTTTGATTGGCTACTTATCTTACTGCAGGTGTGAACTGACCAATAGTTTTCCAGGAAATACTTCAACTCATTTCTACTTGGTTAACTCATATACCCCGAAATGTGAAATAACCAATAAAATCCTAACATACACGTAAACTCATTTCTGATTAGCTGGTCTTAAAAAAAAAAAAATAAAAAAAAAACATTGAATCATTTGCATTTAGTTCAGTAAGTCAGGTGTTTGTGTATGACGAACAAACACATTTATCTGTTTTTCGCCGAACGTCAATAAAGGAAAGAGTAAACACTGAGAAGGGTGAACACAAGGAGAGGCGCGGGGTCCAGGTAGGGAATAAATCCGGGTTTAGTGAATAGATCAAAGTGGAAGTTTTCGTTTGTGTAAGAATATATATAATTTTTTTTTTAGGAGATTAGTTGAGTGATGTAACTTCATATGTAGGGTTGATAAGTTGATTAAAATAGATAGATAGATATAGTTGATAGATGGATAGATATATATAGCTGATAGATAGATAGATCGATGAAAGGAAGAGTATAAGATAAACGGGTGAAGAGAGACAGCTAGATAGATAGATAGTCAAAGAGAATAAATGAGTAGATAGATAAAAATTAGAATTAATAATAACAGCAATTAACGCTGCCTTGTACTCGAAAATTTAATAACAGAAACAACAATAACACAATAAATGACAATAATAATAGTAGAAATAATAATAATGATAAATACAGTGCAATAATAATAATAATGATGATAATAAAGATAGTGTGTAATAATAAGTAATAATTAAACTATAAATAATAATAATAATAATAATAACGCAACTAATAATAAAAAAAATAATAATCTTGTCAAAAAAATATTAAAAAAAAAAAATTTCAGCGGTGGTCAGAGAAAGTCGCCTTGCGGTGCCCTAACTTACCCCGTGTTATATACTGCAAGTGGTGGGGGGTCATGGACTACCTCTCTTAGGGGCCATTCTTACGCCTCCCTGCCACGCCACCCATGGATTTTTACAGTTCTTTTCCATTTTCTTTATTAGTTCTCAATGTATTTTCTTGTCTTCGGTCTTTCTCTCTCTTCCCTTCGTTTTTTGTCTCCTTATAACGGACTTTTCTCTTTCCGTGTAATTCGTTAAATGGAAGTTTTACATCTAATGGACCCTCGATATAATGGACTTTCATATCTATACAGTTCGTTAGATGGAGGATTTACTGTACCAATTTATAGTTATTCATTTTTTATTTTGTTATATTATGAAGTTATATTAATTTATACATTTGTTCGTTCGTCTGTACGTCCGTCTCAGCAAAGTTTGTCAGCAAGATTACATAAAAAGTATCAAACGAAAAGTAATGAAAGTTTGTAGGTTATTTTATATACTTTCTGAGATCAACTGATTAAATTTTCAAAGTTTTAATGGGAGTATTACCATAGTTTAAAGTCTAATTTTCCATTTTTGCTCCCATACTTCTGCCTCAATCACACCATTAAATTTCCACTTCGATGTTTTCAATTTCCCCTTCTGTCATAATTCGTTATTGTTTTTGTTTTTCGCTTTCTCTTCCATTTTCCCATCACAACAGTTTAATAACTTTCCTCTCTACTCTCACTTTCCATTTTCCAATTTTAGAGCAGTTTCCCTCTCGGCTTATTTCCATTTTCTTTTTATTTCTTTACTCGTTTTGTTCCTCCTGGTTTTGCATTGTATAAACAAGCGTGTGTGTGTGTGTGTGTGTGTGTGTGTGTGTGTGTGTGTGTGTGTGTGGCTGGCTGGCTGGCTGATGTCCATTACATTTGACTGTGTGTAATCTATTATGGTGCGTGTACACAGAACTTGGGTTTTGTGTGTACATACTAGAGGTGTGTGTACATAGACCTTGGGCGACCTCTTGCCTATGCTCGTCTCACTAAACACACCTGGAAGGTCATTATTAATTTGGTCTCTCTCTCTCTCTCTCTCTCTCTCTCTCTCTCTCTCTCTCTCTCTCTCTCTCTCTCTCTCGGAGCGATTGGATGGGTAGAGATGTGAGGATTGGATAGCTAAGACATTATCCATGGCTTAGCTAGGATGTGTCAAGTAGTTTAATTTAGGTTTAGTTTGGTTAGGATTGGTTTAGTTAGGTTAGGGAGATAAGGGAGAATAAAGATAAGGAGGAGGATAAAGGGAGATTAAAGAGGGAGGATAAATGGAAATTAATGAGAGTAAGAAAAAAGACTGAGAAATAAAGGGAGACTAAAGAGAGGGCGAAATAAGGGAAAATATAGAGGGAGAGTAAAGAGATAGAGGATAAAGGGAGACTAAAGGGGGGAGAAATAAGGGAAAATAAAGAGGGAGAGTAAAGAGATAGAGGATAAAGGGAGACTAAAGAGGGGAGAAATAAGGGAAAATAAAGAGGGAGAGTAAAGAGATAGAGGATAAAGGGGGGAGAAATAAGGGAAAATAAAGAGGGAGAGTAAAGAGATGGAGGATAAAGGGAGACTAAAGAGAGGTAGGATAAAGGGAGACTAAAGAGAGGGAGGATAAAGGGAACTAAAGAGAGGGAGGATAAAGGGAGAGGGTTGTCCATTGAGGTTATAGAGTGGTATATTGATTCACTTAGGGTCACCTCGTAAGGGAAGAGACGGCCAGAATTTTAGTGACAGGTGAGAGAGAGAGAGAGAGAGAGAGAGAAAGCTTATGGTACTGTAAAAACTCTACCGTAACAAGGCCTCTCCCTCCCCAACACACACACACACACACACACACACACACACATATATTTTTAGAACCTTGAAAATTTAACTTACGAACATTTGAGAATTTTGGGACAAATGGCCTAAGAGAAGTTAACAGTGGTTGCAGTTTGTTCTTCCCTTTTTCCTCCTTCCCATCTCATTTCGCATTCCTCCTTTCCTCTTCCCATCCCTCCTTACCTTTCCCCATCTCTCCTTACCTCTCCTCCCATCCCCCATCTCTTTCTCCCTTTCCTTTCTCCCCTTCTCGTCTTCTATCCCCAATTGCCTCTTCCACCTGTCCCCTTTTACCCTTCCCACCCCCTTCTCTCTTCCTCCTACCCCCAAATCCCCTCTTTCCTCTCCCCCTCCCCTATCCCTCCTTCCCCTTCTCATCCCCCCTTCTCCCCTGTTTCCTGCCCCCAACTCTCTACCCATCCCTCCCCCATCCAATCCTCTCTTTCCCCTTCCTCCTCCCCCCCCCCCCCCCACTGAGATACACTCGCCCACCTGTTTTTCTGGATGGCGGCAACTCACCTTTGTTGTTTAATTATCCTGAAGATATACTTCACTTTTACTCCTAACCTAACCCCCGCCCCAGATAGAGTTAGGGTTTTTAATCTTCAGGTGAAATACGGGAGGGTCTAATCTTCAGGTGATCTAAGTAGATTAATAAAACATTTTATATAACTACTTAAAACTGCTAAAGATATAAAAATCATTTCAAGTTAGTATAGAAATTGAAAATATATAAATTATAGTCATATATAATCTAAATTCTAGACACGAGGAATATAATTGGAAATATTATAACATTTATAAATTTTAGTCCGGCTTTCATAATAAAATCTAAGTACAGTATCCCGGGTAAACATTCTCTTCTCCCCATCTTTTGGTTTAGGGCGGAATATTCACTCATATGTTTGTTTTGATTCATGCAATGCAAACCCGGCGAGGAAGTGAGAAAAACAAGTGAAAATCGGTGTATTAATTAAACCATATGAAGCTACCAAACAAAATCTATAACCTTATAATCTATATCCTATAACCCTATACCTATAATCCTCTTCCTATAACCAATACTTATAAACCTGTATCTATAACCTATTACTTGAGCTCTCATTGTCTAAGTTAGGGCAGGTTTGTTATGTTAATGTATTTAACGTTTTTCAAAGGTTCAATTTCCAAATAAATTTACTTAATATTCATCAAATTAAATTTATTACTTTATAATCCTTTAAATTCTATCAATAAATAAAGTTCTGGGGTTAAGTTGAATATTTTATAAAGTAATGTTCGGCGATTTACTATGGAAATACCGTTTTGTTTAATTAATCTTGAATTAAGTTTTGTGTGGATATACGAGAGAAAAACCAGGTGTGGTAGGTCCTCTCCCTCCCGCCTCCCTGTGACTGTCGGTCTGTCACGTGTCAGTGTCAACATGTGTGTCATAGTGAAAGGACGTGCCATCCGGGCTCCTGCTTACATCCCTCCTAGGTAAGATTACTTTGTATTAATTCATTTTTGGGTGGGTAATATGAGCGTTAATGAGGTTGTAGGGATCAATTAGATGCCATTAATGAGAGTAATTAACGCGTGGCGAGCTGTTAGAGGTGACTTCCGTGTTGCGCGGTGGTGGGCAATGCTGTTTTCCTGGATAAATATCGCCTTTTATTAATCCCTCTATCTTTTATTTGACTTATTTTCTTATCTCACATAGTGCGTTATTTATTTGCCTTAAAACACAATGAAGAAAACATGCACAAAGTTTTCGTAATTAAAAGCATTTCAAATAATTTAAAATGGTCTCGTGGAGTGTACGGGAGACGGGCACGGCACCTCCCAATGACCATTCACGAAGCGTCATGCATCGTCCTATAGAAATTGACCAATCAGATGCGAGGATACATGTCTTCTTGAGCATGGCGGAGGAATATGTCGACCATTTTGACGGCGACGCTTCAGAAAATTCTCGAACTTTTTCTTATTTAGTTTAAGATAATGTTTAATATACTCAGAAAACGGACAAAATTATTTAATATGATGGTAATAATAGATGAGAAATTCTTATAACGCCTCTGCAGATGATGACACGAACCAGTGAAAACTTATTAAAGCATTTTTGGCTAAGTAGGATTAGGTCGGGTGGATTAGTTGCAGGTGTTAATCTCTTCACCAATTAAAGAGAAGATTAAACCTATGAATATCCGGGAATTAATTGCCATTTAGTAATTATCCATCGAGTCTTAAGCTCAAGTTTTGTTATTGATTTCTTATTTGCATTATTGTTTTTATTTATGTATTGCTTATTATTTATTTTTGTTATTGTTTATATTTATTTTTATTATTTGTTTTTATTTTCATTTTTATTTATTTCTTGTTATTGCTATATTTATTTTATTATTTTTTTAATGTTTTATATATTTATTTTATGATCATTAGTGTTGTTATTCGTAATGTTCTAAGGTTATTATTGTTCTAATTTTGATTATTATTATTATTATTTTCATTTTATATTTAGTTATTCGTATGATTATTACTTTATTTTTGTATTTATTTCTAATATTTTTTGTTAAGAAAATTTATATACCTACAATATTTTTTAGTTGTTCATTCAAGTTTATTTAGGAATTTATATTTTATTTGGCTGTTTATATAATTATTTGTGACAGCTGATCTAATCTCTGTGTTATAGTGTATTAATTATGTAATGTTATTTTGGTTTGATATTTAACTATTTTTATGGAGGGTAAAACTAATCATTGAGTTATAGTATTAATTATGTAATGTTATTTTGGTTTGATATTTAACTATTTTTATGGAAGGTAAAACTAATCATTGAGTTATAGTATTAATTATGTAATGTTATTTTGCAAGGTGGAACTGTTCTTTATGTTACATTATATATAAACTTATTGTGTTATTTGTGTTCTTGTTATCGCTCTCTGGTCCAGGGTGGCCAGCGATCCTCACATTAAAGTCGGTCGTAACGGGAGATAAAGAGAACGCTTTCCTATATAGGCCATTTAAAAGAGTCGTGTCAGGAGGTACAAATGTGGCGTTATATTGTTTTCTGGAGCCTGTGTGCGTGTACAGAAATCCAGTCACCTACACACCTGAATTTTGGTGCCACATATTTAAGGGTCAGTTTTTGTAGGTCCGTAGACACATTGTAAAGATTTTACATACATACATACATAGGTTCCAAAAACAATACCGTGCCACCTTTCAGCCCTTGACATACTGCTTAAATTACCTCTTAAATTTATACAAGAGAACACACCTACATTATATGGTCGACTTTAAGCAACGCCGGGAAATTGCACCCGGGACACTAATGCAACTCTGTTCTCTATGACCTAAAGGGAAAAATTAACGTAATGTAGGAGGAATCAGGTCCATTTTTCAATATTGCAATTTTTTTCTGTTTGTTCCTAATTGGTCAGGATACCGGTGTAACACTGGTGCACTTAATGGTTGTTCCGCCGTTGGTCAAGTGTTTTTGGATAGTTTAGTTTGTAATGTGTTTAGATGATGGGACAATGTTTATTTAATTTTAGTTGGTGGAAACCGTTCTGTTTGGTGTTTACAGGAAGGAAACGGTATTTATTTATTGTTTCGAAGGTAAGAACTGCTTTGTTTTGTGTTTAGAAGGTGGGGACTGTTTATTTTGTTTAAAAGGTGGGAACTATGTTTATTTTATGTTTAGAGGGTGGGAACTGTTTATTTTATGTTTAGAGGGTGGGAACTGTTTATTTTATGTTTAGAGGGTGGGAACTGTTTATTTTATGTTTAGAAGGTGGGAACTGTTTATTTTATGTTTAGAGGGTGGGAACTGTTTATTTTATGTTAAGAGGGTGGGAACTGTTTATTTTATGTTTAGAAGGTGGGAACTATGTTTATTTTATGTTTAGAAGGTGGGAACTGTTTATTTTATGTTTAGAGGGTGGGAACAGTGTTTAATGTATAGGTAAGAACTATATTTATTATGTATTTAGAATGTTATTAACGTCATTTTGTGTACAAAGAGAAGAACCTTACATCTGTCCTGGGCGGGATGCAAAACCGTGCCCTTTTGGCTTGTAAGAATAACCTACCACAAGATAAATATACTGTAACATTACATTATATTTAATTCTGTATTCATTTTTGCTATGAATCTCTCAGCGTTGTGTCTTGGTCACCCATTAGTGGCGGCTCCGGACAACACAAAGTTTGATAATGAGACAGGTTAATTTTTGGGGGTCGAGATGGGTGTAGCAGTTAGCCTTTATACGAACTAATGTGTTGATTTGTCATGAAAGTTTGTGTTAGTACATTAAGGATATTGTACAAGAAGAGTTATGGTGTGAGATGTAAAGTGAAAAATTTTAGTGAAGTGTTGGTGCTGTTGAATCATCGTTTTGGCTTTTAGTAATATTGTGTGTTATATAATTTGGTGATTACTTGAAAGAAAGTAACATAATTAATGTACCTGGTACTTAGTATTTTCCTGGCCAGACGTATAGTAATTATAAAGAGTGCAAAGTTACTTTGTGGTAATTAAAGTGTAAAGTTTTGAAGCCAGGTTATAATTTGTTGCTTGATAGTTGTAGTTGTTGTTATAGTTGTAGAGTTCCAACATGTCCCCGTAAAAAAAAAAAAAAAAAAGTGTAATGGTCAGCATGCTCGTCTCAGAAGCAAATGGTCCCAGGTTCAATTCCTGGGCAGAGTGAAACTAAACTATGGGCAAGTTTCTCTACGCTATTTGCCTCTGTTTACCCATCAGTAATTGGGAACCTGGATGTTAATCGATTTGCGAATCGTGTTCCGAGGTAATGGTTAGCCAGTGCGGTTGGCGAGTTGTCCGGTCTTCTCGGACTATTCCTTGACTCGGGGTCATGCAACTCGTTAATTCAGGGTATGGTTGTTGTGTTGGCGACAGCTTCTACACCTTAAACAAATTCACATCTAGGTATCCATTATTATTAGTAATAGTAGTATTAAATTTTTATTTATTTTTTCAGCAATTACATTCATGTAATGGTTATAGAGCTGTTGATGTACTTGCAACACACGGGCATTCCTACGATCTTTACATGTCATTTTAAGCAGTTTGCACCCAATATCAGGTATTTTGCACCCAACCTTACATAACTTAACCTGATCTAATATATCCTAATGGAGCTTAATTATAATCTAAAATCAATACTGGTAGTAAATACAAGTAAGCACAAGACCTATGGTTATCTCTTTAGTTTATCCAAGTTAATATACCATCATCTGTGTTTGGGGGGGGGGGGGGATGAGGTTAATTGCTCGTGTCAGGTTAGGATGTTATATTTTACCTTCCTCAGAGTAATGCGAAAATGTCGCTATCTCATCTTAAAACGTTTATTCTGTGATCACTTGGGTCGTGCGTGGGTGTGGGTGGTTGATCAGTTTATTGAAGTATTCGCCCCTATGTCGGTCCATTACGAGTAAATGATCGACTTTGCTGTTCGTCTTGGCGTTATTTATTATTTTACGGTGTATGCCATCATCATCTTCATCTGTCTGTGTGTCTTGTGAGTCTGTGTCTGTCTGTCTTACCGGGTCACTTTGCAAGTCCATTAGGAGTTAAGTGATTGGCTTAAGCTGTTCGTGATGGCAGTAAGTATCAACAGAAGTTAAAGTCAATACGTATCATTCCCACATTATTGTACCTTATACACCATCAGCATCTGTCTGTGTCTTACCGGGTCACTATGCAAGTCCATTAGGAGTTAAGTGATCGGCTTAAGCTGTGCTACTTAATATGTGATCAATGTCTGTCAGTCAGTCAGTCAGTCTTCATGTATATAATATGATGGAAATATCCGTGGGTGTGGGGGGGGGGGGTTGTCGGGGGAGATAGCAAAGATAACAGGCAATAGTCTTCATTCATGCCGTTATGTCTTCCCAGTAGTCTTCATTCATGCCGTTATGTCTTCCCAGTAGTCTTCATTCATGCCGTTATGTCTTCCCGGCAGTCTTCATTCATGCCGTTATATCTTCCCAGTAGTCTTCATTCATGCCGTTATGTCTTCCCAGCAGTCTTCATTCATGCCGTTATGTCTTCCCAGCAGTCTTCATTCATGCCGTTATGTCTTCCCGGTAGTCTTCATTCATGCCGTTATGTCTTCCCGGTAGTCTTCATTCATGCCGTTATGTCTTCCCGGTAGTCTTCATTCATGCCGTTATGTCTCCCCAGTAGTCTTCATTCATGCCGTTATGTCTTCCCGGTAGTCGTCATTCATGCCGTTATGTCTTCCCAGTAGTCTTCATTCATGCCGTTATGTCTTCCCGGTAGTCGTCATTCATGCCGTTATGTCTTCCCAGTAGTCTTCATTCATGCCGTTATGTCTTCCCGGTAGTCTTCATTCATGCCGTTATGTCTTCCCGGTAGTCTTCATTCATGCCGTTATGTCTTCCCAATTGAATGCAAATCTTCCCTTCCATTTCCTGTCGATGAATTTTTGAGCTCGGATCTCAGTTGGTCGTACGATATTTATTTTGCCTTTGCTATTGTATTGTCGGTTCTCATCTTGGTACACTGTGGATATTTACACTGTGTTAAGTTACGATTTTGTTACTTGTGATGTCAGGACGATTTTGCTTGTTACTTGTGATGTCAGAACGATTTTGCTTGTTACTTGTGAGGTCAGGGCGATTTTGCTTGTTACTAGTGATGTCAACGATTTTGCTTGTTAGTTTTGATGTCAACGATTTTGCTTGTGATGTCAGAACGTTTTTGCTTGTGATGTCAGAACGATTTTTCATGTTAGTTGTGATGTCAGAACGGTTTTTCATGTTAGTTGTGATGTCAGAACGATTTTGCTTGTTAGTCGTGATGTCAGGGTGTATTTCAAACGTGAGAACGCAGCCAATCTATGGATTCTAAAGGTTCATAAGTTAAATATTTCCGATACCTGTAAAAACACAACTAATTAATGAGTTGTCAGAGTTGCTTACGTTAGGCCTTTTCTCAGTCGATGGCGTAAGTCAGAACTCCTCCAACTGATGAATTCTCTCAGAGATTACTTCTATATGTTTCCCGTAAGTGATGATATGGGAACACATTTAACTGATGAATTCCCAAAGTATTTACGGTGCGTGAGTTATTTTCTTAAATCGTTACTTGGAGAAATTATTTAATTGATGAAATTTCCTTGTTCGTTTTATATCATAACCGAATATTCTAGGATGCATTTAGCGCGTCCACACAAACTACAATATTAAGTTGGACTAAAAAAAATGGCCTCCAAACTGTGCGGAGACTATACATGGCGTATTATTGCTTCTAGTGAAAGATTAAAAACAAAAGTTATTCGCAACCTTGAGAATACAGACTCTCAACACTCAGTCTTCTGTGTCTGTCTTCCGTTGAGTGTAAGTGCATCTTTATATATGTGTGTGTGCGTGTGTATGTAAATGTCCCTGTTTTGTGTGTGTGTGTGTGTGTTTTTTTTCCTCTCCATATGTGTATCATTCTGTGTGTGTGTGTGTGTTTGCCTTTCTTATGTGTGTATCATTCCTTTTTATGTAAGTGTCCCTTTGTTTGTGTGTACGTGCGTGTTTGTGTGTTTGCTTGTTTCTGTGTGTGCACTCGTCTTTCTTATGTATGTCAGGAAAAAACAGGACAAAACAACACAGTGGAACACAAACGCAGCTTCTACAGTGGTTCTTGGGCTGTTGTGTTCTCCTCCGCCATCTAGTTTCCAGCTACAGAAACTTGCTTGGAGAAAGAGAGGTTATTTTTTTTTTTTTTTTTGTTGGAAGGGGAAGAGAAATGTCCAGTGTTGGAGCTGGCAGCTACAGAGGCAGACATATGCAAGTTGCATTGAGTCCTACGTGCCGTAAAGATTCAAGCAAGAATTTGTGGATTCCTTGGAGGGGAGAAAGAGATGTTGCAAGGAGGAATGTAGTCGTGTAGGAAGGGAAGACAGAGGGATGTTGCAAGAGGAACACACTTGTAGGTAGGGAAGGTGGTGTTGCAAGAGGAGCCACTTTCTTGTAGGAAGGAGGGAGATGTTGCAAGGAAGAATACACTCTTGTAGAAGGGACATGTTGCAATGGAAACACACTGGTAGGAGGGGGGGGGGGGATGAACGTGCCGGTATACTTCTAGACGGGAGATGCTACAAGGGGGAATATACTCTCGTAGGAATGATTGGGAGGGGAATGTTGCAAGGTAAACACGCTTGTATATGATGGCGTGTCAGGTCTTCTACAACGTATCCTTGTGTTATTTAGAGCGGTGTCAGCCTTTGATTGATTGATTAAATGACTGCTGCTGCTGTTAGGTTATTTTAGCCTTACTATTTCGTACACAATGATAAAAATAGCATAGCTAATTAAAATTCTAAACGCTACATTAAAGTCGAGTTATTAATCCATTTTTAGAGCTTTTTATTTTGGAGGGGGGGGGGGGATAAACGGATTGATAATCACTCTGGTATAATGAACTGGTATTGTTATTACTCTGAATCTGTGTCAGTGTTGGAAAATGATGTTCCAAGCTTTAATTATTGGCGGGTCGTTATTACCACCGTAATTCTGATATATTCACCAACTAGTCGGTGGACACGTAAAGATGATTAACCTTATGTTGTTGCGTACATGGTTCATAGGTAAGGGTGGCGTGTGTGTGTGTGTGTGTGTTAGTTATGTATCGTTTCAATATGTTAATTAAGTGCCGTTCTTATATCCGAGGGTTGGCGACCAGTCCTCCCCCCCCCCCCCCCACACACACACCGCTAGTCATCAAAGATACATAAAGATTGTTAGACTAATTGGCCTCCAAGAAACGGTAAAAATAACTCGCTACTCGTCTAGTAACAGGATAAAAGAACTCTGAGAGAGATATACTGTATATGGGTCTCTCACTCGCGCTGAGAGACCTTTACTGTGTCTCACTTGCTCTTATGTGTCTCACTCATCCTGGGATACAATTTGTGTGAGTAGCCGTAAAATTAATGACCATTTTTTAGTTTGTTTCTCAAGGGTTGTAAAGGTTGTTATTGTTTGTTTTCGCTTTTATCATTCGTTTTTCTTATTTTCTTCAGTTCGTTCGTTTGTGTTTTTATCCGTTCATTTAATTTTTTCCATTACCTTGTTCCGTTAATTCCGTCCGTTTTAGTTTATTATTTCATTTGCTAAATTTTTCTCTTTTATCGTTTATTTATCTTCCGTTACAGCATCATAAAGTACAGGTACAGCGGAGTACAGTGGCCTTGTGGGGTACAGTGCTCACCTCTAGTCCTTAGGATAACTGGTTCGATCCCGAGTTACTCCCAGTCCACCCAGTTGTAAATGGGTACTGGTACTTGGCTTTACAGTTGGGGAAGTGAAGACGGTCGAATGCAGTACCGGCCACGCTGCCTCCTTGTGTACCGAAGGCTTAGTATACCGTTTATTATATCCACACTGTCGCTAATGGGTCTTTATCCACACTGTCGCTAATGGGTCTTTATCCACACTATTGCTAATTGGTCTTTATCCACACTGTCGCTAATAGGTCTTTATCCACACTGTCACTAATAGGTCTTTATCCACACTGTCGCTAATGGGTCTTTATCCACACTGTCGCTAATTGGTCTTTATCCACACTGTCGCTAATGGGTCTTTATCCACACTGTCGCTAATGGGTCTTTATCCACACTGTCGCTAATGGGTCTTTATCCACACTGTCGCTAATTGGTCTTTATCCACACTGTCGCTAATGGGTCTTTATCCACACTGTCGCTAATGGGTCTTTATCCACACTGTCGCTAACGGGTCTTTTTTCAGGCATGATTAAGGTATGATTTTTAGGTATTATCTTAGGTGATTTTTTTCGGTATTTTTAGGTATAATTTTTTAAGTATGATTTTTTAAGGTATGATTTCTTAGGTATAACTTTTTTAGGTATGATTTTTTAAGTATGATTTTTTAGGTATGATTTTTTCTGTGGATTATGTCGTGAGGTACTGTGAGCCGCGAGGGGAGACCTGTAGTGTGGTAGTACAAGTGATAAGCTCATTATAACTTGTGTAGAAACCCCGTGAGTCGCTACCTACTAGGGTCTGTTGGTAAACATGAGAGAGGGTGGAGGATAAGGAGTGAGGGGAAGGATTAGGGTGGAGGAGGAGGAGGAGTATTAGGTGTAAGGGAGGGAGGGGAGGGTAAGAGTGCAGGAGGGGAAGGGAAGGGTAAGAGTAAGAGAGGGAAAGGATAAGGGTGGAGGGGAGGGAGAGGATAAGGGTGTAGGGGAGGGAGGGAGATAAGGGTGTAGGGAAGGGGAGGGAGAGGATAAGGGTGTAGGGGAGGGAGGGAGGGAGAGGATAAGGGTGTAGGGGAGGGAGGGGGAGGATAAGGGTGTAGGGGGAGAAAAGGTGAAGGTAGGATAGAAATGTAGGGGGAGGGAGGGAGAGGACAAAGATGTAGGGGGGGAAGGATAGAAGGAAGATGAAGGAGGGAAGGAAGGTAGGCAGAATGAGAGGAATAACAGGGAATAAGGAAGAAATGAAGAAGAAAATACACAGAAAAGGTGATAAACGGGGAATGGGAAGTAATAGGGAGGCGTAATAAAGGGAAATGGAAAGATGAAATCGGGGAGGAAGAGGCTAGAAATGAGGAAATGAAAGAGGAAAAGAAGGGACAAATAGACATGATAATAGAATGACGGGAATGAGAGACGATGATAATGTAAATACCAGAGGCATCAAGGTGATAAAGATGAAATATAAGAGACAAGTTATTAAAGGAAGAATGGAAGATGGTGATGAGAGAGAGAGAGAGAGAGAAGAAATATGGGAGATGTAATTTGTAGATAAGAAGGAAGGTGATAAAAAGAGAATTGAGAGAATAGTGAGTTAAGAAATATAGGAAGATCAAGACGGAAAGATGACGCAGTTGAAATGGGTTAAAAAAATACTCTCTCTCTCTCTCTCTCTCTCTCTCTCTCTCTCTCTCTCTCTCTCTCTCTCTCTCTCTCTCTCTCTCTCTCTCTCTCTCTCTCTCTCTCTCTCCAGATGGGTAGTGGGAAACGACATACTGGGCGTAGAAGAACGGAAACAGAAAAGAGAGAATGGAAATAAAAGGCGTGTGAAAAATGGAGAGAGAGAGAGGGGAGGGGGTGTTGAAAGTGAGGTATCGTGTAAGCGGGGGGAGGGGGAAGGGAGGATAGGAGGGAATTTATGAGAGGGAAGGGAGGGAGTAAATGAAGGGAAGGGAGGAAGGGAGAGAAGGAGTGCAGAAAGGGAGGTGTTAGGAAGGAGAAAAAAAATAATTGGAAGGAATGGAGAAGAGGGAGGAGTGGAAGAGGGAGGAAGAGGGTGATTGAGTAAAGGTAGAGTGGGAGGGAGGATAAAGAGGAAGAGATGGGAAGGAGTAAAGAAGGATGAGTGGGATGGAGGTCAGAGAAAAGGATGCGAAGGGAGATAGACACAGGGAGAGATGAGAAGGGAGGGATGAGAAGGGAGGGATGAGAAGAGAGATAGAGAGAGGGAGGGAGGGAGGGAGGGAGGGGTGGGTGGGTCGATAGCCAAACTGATGGAGGTGGAAGATATGATTAGTAGAGACCGGTGAACCTGGTGATTGGGAGAGACCGGTGATTGGGAGAGACCGGTGATTGGAAGAGACCGGTGATTGGGAGAGACCGGTGATTGGAAGAGACCGGTGATTAGGAGAGACCGGTGATTGGAAGGACGACAGTTTCTTGGAAGTTGGGAATTGGAAATGAAGACGAGGTTTGAGTCGACAGAAAACGGGGAAACAAACTCAGGTGAAAGAAAACGGCGGGTTATCGTGATACGCCTTGGGAGAGTGGAGGGGAGGGGGGGGGGGGGACTCGAAAGCTAATGAACGAGGGAAGTTGTCCAGCAAAGGGAGGGAGTTACTGCCACCAGGGGCCTGAGTGAAGAAGGATCGGGGGAAGGAATGAGAATGATCAACGGGGAAATAGGATAGTGAGAGGAGATAGGTCGTGTCATGAAGGAAATAGAATGGGATTGTATTATATGGTAGAGTTTTGTTACAGCAGAGCAGAGTAGAGTTGAGCAGAGTGGAATTGAGCAGAGTTGAGTTTGGGATTCACTGATTATTACCAGACAATCGCCAGTACATTATACCCTTAAGTAAATGATTTAAATTACAATACAAACCTAGTAATGGCAAAGACCAATCAACAAAGGTCATGCCCCCATACGCGTGGAGTTTGCAGAAATGCCGGAAGTCGTAATAATTGCAAAGACCAGTTAGCACACGTTATGCCCGCATAGGCGTGTATTCTGCTCAATTACTCACCCAGAGGAGGTAGGGACACATCGCGGAGTTTATCTACAAGTTGTGTATATGGCGCTCCACTGATTTACCTACCTACCTGGTTCGTGCTGGGACGTATATTCTCTCTCTCTCTCTCTCTCTCTCTCTCTCTCTCTCTCTCTCTCTCTCTCTCGTTGTGTGTGTTTGTGTCTCGTGTGTGTGTGTGTGTAATAATAATAATAATAATAATTAACGGTTTATTGAAAGAGCTTGGCAGCCAGAAGGCTGAAAATATACAGTTACATATTTGGGGAATGGGTTACGAATTACAAATAATATACAAGTAACATAAGTGACACAAATAAGACATATAATAACTTAGATGGGGAAAAGCTCAAACTACAGTTCAATTCAACGTAGTGACAGTGTTACAGTATTACAAGTTATTGATAATTTTTACAATGGTTGGGACTGGGCTGTTCTTATAGCGATCAGTTCGTGCACGTATGGGCTGGATGCGGTTGTGGTGTCGAACAGCAATTCTCGGACAAGGGACCTCGGGTGGTAGTAGGAGCCGGTGTCGGGGATGGTGTAGAAGCTTCTTACCAAATTTGCAGATGAGGTCGTGGTGATGGTCAGTGAGAGTCGAAAGGGTCAGTGTGTTGAGCGCTTCTTGATATGTGGAGTAGGAGGAGGAGAGAATAATCTTGCATGCCCTCTTTTGCACTTTTTCTAGGTGTTTACGTTGTGTGGCATTTAGGGAGGAAGACCAGGTGGGGGAGGCATAGGTGAGCTTGGGAAGTATGAATGTTGTGTAAACACTGAGGAGCTCGTGTGCAGGAACTCCGAGGGACTTGAGTCGGCGGAGGAGGTGGAGACGGAAACTGGAGGATTTGACAACTTCATTGACGTGTGGTTTCCAATTTAGTTTGTTGTCTATGGTGACGCCGAGGAGCTTCGTGGAATCTACGACCTGGAGTGTGTTCGGACCTAGAGTAATGGAAGGAGGTGGGACAATGTCGGAGGAGAGGTTGATGTGCATAACCATGGTCTTGGTATGGTTGATGGTGACATGGTTGTTGGTAGCCCAGTTTTGGAGACTGTTCAATAAATCCTGAAGGGCGGTATAGTTGGGAGCAGAATTGTTGACGCTGATCCCAATGGTGGAGTCGTCGACATATTTCCAGCGAGCAGGGGTTTCTCTTAGGGCATCATTGATGAGCATAAGGAAGCAGAGTGGTCCCATCTTGGTGCCTTGGGGGACGCCACAGGTGAGTGACTGAAAGGTGGAGACAGCCCCTCGGAAGCGTACAGCTTGGCGTCGGTCACTGAGGAAGTCTGTAAGCCATGGTATGAGGCTTCTTCGAAGCCCGAGGTCAATAGCTTTGTTGATGATTATATTGTGGTCGACTAGGTCGAACGCTTTAGTGAAATCAATGAAGGCGACAGCTACAGACGTTTTTCGTTTCTCGAGATGGCGGTATATGTAATCGAGAAAGCTGACAAGACAGTGAGTGGTGGAGGAAGTTTTCATGTTGCCAAATTGCTGAGGGTCTACGACTCCTGCAATATCAGCATAAGCCCAGTCGAACACAAAACTTTCACAGATTAGGCTGGGTATTGGGGTGATTGCAATAGGTCGTAGCTGATTTAAGGATTGTGGGCTGGTTGACTTGGGCACTGGTGATACATAAGAGGTCTTCCAGTCAGCTGGGCATCTGGCTTGACTGAGAGAAGCATTGATGATGGAGCAGAGGGGTTTAGCAAGCTCCGGGGAGAACTCCTTGAAGAGTTTCATTGGTAAGTCAATGGGGGTGGTAGAGCGTTTTAATTTTAGTTTGTCCAGGCGTTTTGCTACGTCAAATTCTTCTACTAAGTCAGTGGGAAGGGGGGCTGGTAGGTAAGCAGGGAGAGTGGTTGTGTCAAGCCGTGGGAGCGTCTGGCATATAGTAGCGAAATGGTTATTTGTTTGCTCAGCTGCGTCAACACTAGTGAGATGGCTAAGGAAGGGGAGGGGGTGTGTCTTATTGTTTAGTCCACAGAGTTCTTTAAGCTTACCATACCATTGACTGATGTTGGTCTGTTTCAGGTGTTGTAATTTGGTTGGGTAGTGGGACTTCTTTGCAGTGCGTATTTCGCGGATGACTCGGTTGCGAAGGGACCTGTAGCGGATGTGGTCATTGAGATGAAAGGCTCTGTCTCTCTGTTGCATAAGTCTTTTGATCCGAGGTGTGATCCAGGGCAAATCAGCTGGGTGAGATCTGACGGACTTCTCGGGGAAGAAGTGGTGGTGAGCTTGCGTGGTGGTGTTGGTATAATTTATCCATTTGGTTTCCACGTCATCCACGCTAAGTACTTCAGTCCAGGGATGGTGAACTATCCACTGCCCGAAGAGGCGCACTGCAGAGTCAGTAATCGGCCTGTAGGTCTTGATGTAGGGTCTCTGTACTTGAGTGGGAGTGGCAGCTGGGGACCAGAGCACTGATAAGTGTGTGCTACACCCGATAGGAGGCATTGGTTGAGGTGGTTGGTACTGGTCCGCTAAGTCAGTTAAGATAAGGTCCAGGGTATTCTGACCGTGTGTGGGGAAGGTCACAACTTGTGATAGTGATAGCTGGTCCTGGATATCAGTGGTGTCAATTTCATTTAAATCCCCACATAATACTAACTTGGCACATGGGTACCTAACTCTGAGGTGGTCTGAGGTGGTGATGAGATGATTGATAAGAGTGTCTCTGGTGGGTGATCGAGGCGGATGGTATGCCACACAGATTATGATGGAAGCAGTGTTGCGTGGGTGGGCTCTTAGCACGACACGTACCCATAATGCTTCCACATCTGCTGGGACTTGAACATCCAGGCGTGACGGGCGTAGGTCATCTTGACAGAAGAGGGCAACGCCCCCTCCGCGTCTTTGTGAACGAAGGTGATGAAAGAGTTGATATCCCTCAATATGACACGTTTCAGGCACAATTTGCCAGGCCTCACATATGGCAACGACGCTCGCGGCGGTTGACCTGACTGTAGTTGCCAGCTCGTCGAACTTGTTAGCTAGGGAAGTGACGTTGGATAGCAGTAAAGACGGGAGATCATACCATATCCGTGGAACTTCAGTGTGGTGGTATGGTCTGTCAGGGGTGGGTTTCTCCGGTTTCCTAGTGGAGGTTACGGTTCTAATGGGCTTATGTGCATGACGGCCTTGTCTACGGCTCCGCGCGTGGAATAGGTTTAGTGACTTGAGTAGCGCGATAACACTGCCATCAGGATAACCGTTCCCACGCTTTAGATGGTACAGAGTGCGTCGGGAGTAAGTGATTGGTGGCCATCTGTTGAAATCTGTTGTGGGCGGACGGAAGTGTTTGTCACTGGCGGCACTTTGAGGGACACTGACACTGGTAGACATCTGTTAATATTTGTCAGTCGTAAAGACCGTGGTCTTTGTCCCTGGTGCTTGGGGTCGCCGACACAGTTTTCACGATATATGTAAACACCGCGGTGGTCCTTGTCACTGGCACTTTAAAGGTGACCGATAAAGTGCCCACTGTCTGACTTTTCCTTGGGGTGCACTATCGAGCACTGTATGGTAATCACTTATTGCACTGCTCCGTAATCAATCGTTCACTAATCACTAGAATGTTTTGCTGAATCGATCCTGGTGTAGTAAGGCTGGTAGGGCGTTGGGGTATAGCAGGGGGAGTGGCAGGGCCAAACAGACTCGGCCTGGCTGCTAAAACCGGGAGCGCCTTCGGGGCACGTCCTGTCTCACTGAGGGTTGACAAGTGTGTGTGTGTGTGTGTGTGTGGCCTCCTTAGTTGGTCTATTCTTGCAACTAGATTTATTCTTGAAATTTGATCTATTCTTGCAATATAACCACTCTAATATTGATATATACCTGCAACATGCCTCCCACATTTCTCTATGACCTTGCAACATTATGACAAGGGCATCAGTAATTTGCAACGTGGTCATAAATTTCAACAGACGTATCCCAGATTAAGGGGAAATGGGTGGGTAATCTGTCACAGTCACAAAGGGGGATTTATACTCCTTTGTGGATTTACACCTATTGCCACTGTGGATTTATTGTCATTTGGGATTTATGCGTATTGTGCTCGTTAACATTGGTAACTTACGCTCGAATGGGATTTATGATAATTGACAATGGAGATTTGTGGGGGGGATTTACACACTGGGTTATTGGTTACTCATAGGCTTCCCTCTACCGGGATTTATTTTGGCTGCTGGTGAGGATTTATATATTTTTAGTTGGATTTAATGTACTTTTGTCGTCTAAGGATTTATATAATTTGACTTTAACTTCATGTACTTTTGTCGTTTGGAGTTGGATTTTATTTACGCATGAAAATCGATTCGACGGTCGACTGGAAATACTGTAACTACTCGACTGAAAATACTGTAACTACTTGACTGGAAATACTGCAACTGCTTAACTGAAAATACTGTAACTACTTGACTGGAAATACTGTTACTACTCAACTGGAAATACTGTAACTAAACTGAATCGAACAGAACCCGGAAACACAGGTAGGGAATTCGCTCGTTTGCTCCCATGTTCCGTAGTGTAGCTCTCACGACCTATCACCGAGGCTTTCAAGTCTAGAGTTGGAACAGACACCATTTCACTTTACTTTTGATATCCGTTTCAAAATTTATTTACGGGGAACTTTTTCAGGTGATTGGGACTTGAAAGTAAATGTACAACTTGATTTAAATATTTTATATGTATTGGAAAGGGGTTTAGGGGAGGCTGTACCTGTATTTATATATTTTTATTTATTTTTTATTTGGGTGATGTGTCTGTTTTTGTGTGTGTGTGTGTGTGTGTGTGTATTTGCCAGCGTTTAATTGAGTCCAGTGTTTGCCTTTGCTGATCTGACTGATGATGTTTTGGCTATGAGAAGAATTTTTTTTTTTCCCAAGTTCAGATTCTTATTCACTGGTTTTTATTTCGGATTATTCTCTCTCTCTCTCTCTCTCTCTCTCTCTCTCTCTCTCTCTCTCTCTCTCTCTCTCTCTCTCTCTCTCTTTTTAGTTAAGCCTTTGTTTTCTTTCATGGCCCTTTTATTTATGTTCTATGTAATGGGCGCAGAATAAAGGGATAAAATATAAGTTATTAAGAGTTAATATTGTCATGATTTGTAATGTAATTCGCCAAAATTACCGCATTACATTACATAAGGCTCGTGTAATAAACCGCGAAATAGACGATTTGTGAGCCCGTCAGTAGAGGTGTTTTTGACAAGTTCTAATTAGTGCCAATAATTAAAAAGATACCGCATCAGAGTCTCAGTATTTATGTGTTTCAACTATATGTCATGATAGCCAGTGTCGTGGTTTGGTTAGGTTTGGTTTGGTTAGGTTAGGTTAGGTTAGGTTAGGTTTGGTTTGGTTTGGTTAGGTTAGGTTAGGTTAGGTTAGGTTAGGTTAGGTTAGGTTAGGTTAGGTTAGGTTTGCTTTGCTTTGGTTAGCCTCGTGAAAGGTCGCTAGCGTGAAATAGCTGACACTCCTCTCTGCCACGGCTTGACAGTGTTATAAAAAGATCACACAGTTTATTTAGAAATACTGTAACGGGGATAGAACCATGCAGGTAGCCTTGGTAGCTGAAGCACCTGACACAAAATACAGCAACGAAAGGGATTATTAATTAAGTTGAAGCATCCGACACAAAATACAGCAACGAAAAGTATTAAGTACAGATTTAAATTACAAAATAATCTATAACTACAGTACAGTTATCGCATTGTCTTGACTGTAACATAAGGTGGTTCGTTATAGCTAGATATTAGTGAACAAAAATGGATTCTGCTATATAGTCATTGTATATATAGGCAAATATAACTGTTATTGGATAGTTATTTGAGTTTGTATTCTTATAATTGTCTGGAGCATAGATGAGCATGAGTCACTAGGCTATACGAGCATCGGAGCATAGAAGAAGAATGAGCCTGAGTTACTAGGCTACAGTGTTGGGTTCTTCAATTTACCTGGAGCATAAATTAGCAGGAGTCACTAGTCTACACGAGCATCGGAGCATAGACCAAAAATGTATATAAATTATGTGACTGCGTTGTTTTTGTTGTTGGTAAAATACATACACAGGAACAGCGGCCAGTTCAGTGTTCTGCGAAATGTATTTGAATCACCTCATTTAAATAGGGATGGCATTGTCCTTTGCTCTTATCCCCCTCGTCTCCTCTTATTCCTCCTCTTTCTATTCGTCCCACTTCTTTTAATCCTCCTCCTTTCTCTTACTCGTCCTCTTCCTATTCCTCCTCATCCTTCTCTTCTTCTTCGTCAGTTTTGCTATATGTTACCCATATCCTCTCTAACTCTATTTCTTCCTCTTCCTTTATAACTAAACTTCCACTAACTGAACCTAATCCCGTTTCTCCTTCATAACTTACACTAACCTAACCTAACCTAACCTAACCTAACCTAACCTAACCTAACCTAACCTAACTTAACCTAACCTAAGCTAACCTAAGCTAACCTAACATAACCTTATATTCCAAGGGGTAATCTCAACTTGCCTCAAACCACCAATCGTGTTTTGATGGGACTACACATACCCAGACACATTATCAGCATGGTAGAGCCTCAGTACACCAGACGATCTGTATTCGTTGGTGGGATTCCTACTGGGTCAGTCGAAGGAAGCTTTGGCGAGTGTGGTTGCTGTGGTTGCTCTGGTACGTTATTGATGTATCTGGACTGTTAACGTGGTTGCTCTTTCGGGGGCAGTTAACCTTGGTGGTGGAATCCTGCCCCTGTGGTAACCTGTCGTTCTGCCGCTGTGGTAACCTGTCGTGCTGCCGCTGTGGTAACCTGTCGTTCTGCCGCTGTGGTAACCTGTCGTGCTGCCGCTGTGGTAACCTGTCGTTCTGCCGCTGTGGTAACCTGTCGTTCTGCCGCTGTGGTAACCTGTCGTTCTGCCCCTGTGGTAACCTGTCGTTCTGCCGCTGTGGTAACCTGTCGTTCTGCCCCTGTGGTAACCTGTCGTACTGCCGCTGTGGTAACCTGTCGTGCTGCCGCTGTGGTAACCTGTCGTGCTGCCGCTGTGGTAACCTGTCGTGCTGCCGCTGTGGTAACCTGTCGTATATACAAGTGAAATCAAGACCAGGATGTTGTATTACAGTCGAAATTGCGTTATTACGTTGTTGATACAGTGTTTAAACGAAGCAGGTTTTCTTGTTTCGCCTTTGAAGCTTGGAACTAGATCACTGTGTATGAAGAACGCTGTATGTATGTATGTATGTATGTATGTATGCATAGAGGACGTGTATATGTATGTGGATCAGCTGAAGAATAGGCCCCCTAGCTTATTTCACATGGTAATTAAACACCCTGTCTCTACCTTGGGGGTATTAGATTAAGTTAGTTTAGCATCGGGGAGTGATTAATCTTCAGGTAAAATAATCTATCAGGTAATATTCACAGGTGATTCAGTGATATTATGGACCTCCCGGGAACGAGCAGAACAGAGCTGGTTTATGTGTAGGCGAGTAAGGGTAATGAATTAACCTATGTTGGATAAATCTCCCCCAAGTTGAGAGACGGGGTGACAGTCTGGGGAGAGGAGGGGAGGATGTACAGTAGGTATGTTTGTATCTAGAAATGTTATTGCCTTAGCGGGGAGGGATTTAGGACGAGGTATTATGATGAATCTATTGTCATTGGCATCTTGAACGGTCTGGTTTCGTATCAGCTCATCGACGTTCCCTCCAACTAGCTTCGTGTGTTGCTGCTGCTAATGTGATTATTCTCTCTCTCTCTCTCTCTCTCTCTCTCTCTCTCTCTCTCTCTCTCTCTCTCTCTCTCTCTCTCTCTCTCCAGGCTGTTGTGGATAGGGTTGGTTGAATAATAAATGAACCTTGACGTGTTTGATGACGTAAAGGTCTATATCGTGTTATCCTTTGATGAAGAGGAACGTTTGAAGTGCGTTTTAGTTACGAAATGGTTTGTTGGTTCATACGTTTATTTGGTCACAGAAAACGTTGATGCTGGGATTATAAAGAACGTTTGGTGGTGATAGAAACGTTGGCACTGGGATTAAAAGGAACGTTTATTGGTGATTGAAACATTGAGACGATTTTAAGGAAACATTTAATAAGAACAAACGTTTTGGCTGGAACTGATTAACCTTTGGCAAATAAACGATGGTTAATGTTTACGAGAATCAAGAAGTAATTGTGTTCATAATGCAAACTGGAAAAAATGAATAATACACCATTAGATTCTACTGAACAGACTAGGTATTGTATTACATTAAACTAGTTTTGTATTGACGGTTAGTAACATAAACCTGAATTAAACTCGCTCCTGACCTTTTATATGCGTGTTGTTGTCCAGTTTACGGAGAGAAATAATACGATGGTTAATGTTATAATTAATGGAAGGTTATCGTCTGGTGGTTAAAGTGTAGTTGGTTAGGTTAGTGAGGTTGGTTTAGTTAGGATCTCTTCAGGTTAATGTTTGGATAACGTAGCGTTATCCTTTCTCTTCCTTATGTGGTGGTTAAAGCTTGGTAGGTTAGGTTGAAGTTTGGTAGGTTAGGATTATTTGGTTAGGTTAATGAGGTTAGTTTAGTTAATATTTTTCCCCAAGTTAATGTTTGGATATCGTAGCTTTATCCTCTGCTATATGAGATAGTTAAAGCTTGTTAGGTTAGGGTAGTTTAGCTAGGTTAAAGTTAGGTTCGTGAAATTGATTTTGTTAACATTTTTCCACGTTAATGTTTGGCTATCGTAGCGTTTCCTCGAGTTAATGTTTGGATTGTAGCGTTACCTTCTTCCATACGGGTTGGGTAACGTTGAGATATCGAAACTTTATGGCGATTAAGGTTGAAATTCCAATAACCAACAAAGGAGTTTTGTCTATAGCTCCTGGTCGTAAATATTGCGATATCGTAACGTAATCCTCTGCCAGAAAAGATAACGCAACCCCCCCCCCCCCAACCCTCCAAAGCTTGCACTGGGTAGTCATTTTCCCCCTCTCTTACCCCCCCCTCTAACCCCCCCTCACACTTCCACCCTCAGTCTCCCCTACACTCCTAGACTCCCCCCCCCCCACACTTTCCCCCTTACTCCTCCAACACTCCCCCATACTTTACCCCCACGCCTCCACACTCCCCCACGCCCCCACACTCTTCCACACTCCCCACACTCTTCCACACTCCCCACACTCTTCCACACTCTTCACACTCCCCACACTCTTCCCCAACACTCCCCAAACACACTTTCTACTGTACATTCCCACCTCCAACATTGCCACCCTTTAACATTCCCTCCTACACTTTCTCCCACTCATTCCCCTGATTCCCTCATATTCCCCCCCCCCCCCCGCCTCCCACACACTCACCCCAACACACTCCCCCAGTCACCCCACACACTCCCCCCCCCCAGCCCCCAACACACTCCCGTCCTCCCTACACACTCCCCCAAGCCCCCGACACACTCCCCTAACACACTCTCCACCACCCTCCCCAACACTCCCAACACTCCCCACCCTCACACACCCCCAGCGACGGCCAACCACTCTATTGGTGTTGGATGGCTCATTAACAAGTGAGGTCGTTACGTGTATGTCAACATTAATTAACCTGTTTCCACCTGTGATTGGAAACGAAGGTAATTTTTTCTTGTTAGTTTCCATGTTAAAGGATTGCTTACCTGTGAGGCGTCGAACAGCAGAAGGTAAACACAGTCATGGATTAAGGAATGTTTGTATTTTATTTTTGTGATTGTTAATTAAAATCTAAGCTAATTAATTTATGTTTCCAGTTATGTTGAATCGTTTGGTGTTTGATTTTGTTTATTTTTTTACCAAGATTAGATGAAAACAATGGTTTGTTATTTAACCTTCGAGGCTTCGATATCAAGTACAGGAAACCCTCTCAATACCGGACTTCTTAATAGCGGATTTCTTAGTAACAGAATCCTCCCAATAATGAACTAGAATGGCAGTAATTTTGGGGAGGATAGGAATGGATAGTTATTGTTTGTTAAGAGGATAGGGATAGGTATTAAGGTTTGTAAGGATAGATAGTCCAGTGCTTAGGAAGGTGTTAGCCGAGTCTCTCTCTCTCTCTCTCTCTCTCTCTCTCTCTCTCTCTCTCTCTCTCTCTCTCTCTCTCTCTCTCTCTCTCTCTCTCTCTCATACTCCGGGTGGGGGAGAACTTGTTTGTGCAGGTATAGGCAAAGAAACATTTCATCTGATAGGATTGTCGCAGCGGGGTTGTGTTTGTGTGTGTGTGTGTGATTCTTTTGGTAAAACTGCCACATGTGATTCTTTTGGGAGCTGGCTTGTGTGTGAATCTTTTGGGAGAGTTGGCTTATGTGCGAGTCTTTTGGGAAAGCTGCCACATGTGTGATACTCTTGGGGTGGGCTGGCTTAGTGTGTTATCCTGGCTTGTCTCGTTACTGGGTTTGTGTGGATTCTTTGAGAGAGAGCTAGCGTGTCTTTGCCTTTGAGTTCGTCTGTGATTCTGGGTTTGTCTTAGGTTCTTTGGCTTGTCTTAACTGGGTTTATCCGATTTTTTTTTTGTGGCTTGGCTTGTCTCAGATTCTTTGAGGAAGTAATCCCGAAACTGAATCAGCAACTACCTCCCGTTGATTGGCTCCTTCATACTACTGAAGATCTTACACACCAGCCTCATCCTTTTGATCTTCAGGGGGAGAAAATTTTATTCCCGAAATCATTGGCTCCTGTCGCAGTGGATAAGACGCCGAGTGTGCTGAAGGGGTGGGAGGAGGAGGAGCAGAAGATGACTAGAATACCCAATACCTTCATACTAACGTCCTTTGAGTGAGAGAGAGAGAGAGAGTTTCGTGCAAGTATTTGGAGCTCTTGAGAGACTATTGAGGGCCAGTGAGAGATGTTTCTTGTGTCCATTTGGAGTTTTTGAGGAAATATATTGAGAAAATTTGTCTGTTTCAGGTTTTCATTTTGGAGTTTTTGAGGAAATTTGTCTGTGTTTCATGTTTCCATTTGGAGTTGTTGAGGACATCATTGAGGGTCTTGTCTGTGAGTGTTAGTGCCTCTTGTTGTCTAGTGCCTCCTATCCTACCTACAGTCTGTGCTTGAGGATGGTGCCTTATGTGCAGAGTCCCCAGAGATGTGCAGAGTC
Organism: Homarus gammarus; assembly: GCA_958450375.1. Classification (NCBI taxonomy): domain Eukaryota; kingdom Metazoa; phylum Arthropoda; class Malacostraca; order Decapoda; family Nephropidae; genus Homarus; species Homarus gammarus. Next base: position 1,573,731 of record CAUDMG010003106.1, read on the forward strand.
CCCAGAGATGTGCAGAGTCCCCAGAGATGTAGAGTCTCCAGAGGTGTAGAGTCTCCAGAGATGCAGTAAAGTCAGATGCAGCCGTCGGGTTTAATGGATCGGGCACTTGGCAAAATAGCAGCAACCTGGTCGGTGATGGGTGGGTGCGGGTTGGGTGTGATGGGTGGGTGCGGGTTGGGTGTGATGGGTTGGTTAGGTGGGCTTGGTGGGTCGTGAGAGATAATACCAGGTTGGGGAAGGGTTAAGGAGAGAGAGTTACAGTCTCCTCGTGGACCTTAACTTGATACAGGTGTGTTGGTCAGGGCTGTGTTGTGTCAGGTAGTGTCGCTGTCTAGGAACTACATGTTGATTCCTTTAGCTGTTGCTGTTTAGCTTTTTATTCAAGTTATTAGATAGCTGTCATTTGTTTTCTTTCATAAATTAGCAGTAGGTACCGAGTAGAGTTTTTTTGTTTATGTTTTATTAGCTGATAAGAACGAGTGAGAATCTGAGTTGAACTAAAGTAAAGAAGTTCAGGTGACTTAAAGCGAGCCAGGATAATGGGTTGAATACCTATACATAGTCGCACAGTTCATGATTTCCTCAGTTGGTGAGCAGCAGCCACAGAGGGTAGTAGTGGTCGTGTTGTCAGTCGCCTTCCCGGGATATGGCGTCATGTTCCCCGACCATTAGGAGGAAGTCGTCACTGTAAGAGGATGTGATGAAAGAGAGCAGACGAGGAGGCACATGATTATAACTTTTTTATAACTGCCTCTCAAAGTTAAATGTTTCTTATTACTTCAGTTGGATTTATACCTTGTAAGGTGACGTACACACCTCCAAGGATCGTGAAGCCAGGTTGTCTGAGTGTGGGAAAAGTAATGTATTCCTGGGCGACTCTGCTGACAATCCCGGCGACGCTGTGGTAGGCCTCAGTGCAGAGTTCATTTCTCAGAGCTCAGAGACCCACACCAAAGAAGAAGGTCCTGATTAGTTTAGCAATCTGATCAGCCACACAATTGTTGACATTTTCTGTGATCCTTGGCAGTAGGGCCTCAGGAATATCACCCGGGATTGAATTTTACGTTGGTCCACAGACGTACCGAGTATCACGATATGTCATCACTATGTCAAGATAAAGTTTCTAGATGGACTGGTATTAATCAGTGGCCTAGGGTTAAACTTTAGGCTTTGTTTTGCCGATGAGATTATAATGTTTACATCAACACTCAACATTTTACTGATAACATTAAGATATTTACCTCAATACTCAACATGCAAATATTCTCATGGTATTTACGTCAACAGTCGATGTTTCCTTCAACACTCAACATTGTACAGAACCAACCTCATAATTATCGTGACCGACTCCGTACACCGGGCTCCAGAGACTGACTATAGTGCTTGCAAATTAGAGGTCGCCCCTTATCGCGGTATTGATCAGCATACGACACTTGAATGGTTAACACCTTTGTGCACAGGCTTCCATTTGTCATTGGCTGGTGCTGGGGAAAAGGAGCCTCAAGCCTTGCATAAGTCATGAGCCTCTGATTGGGTTCTGTTTGTCAGAGGCTTTCTCACCCCCTCCTCCCCCTCCTCTGTCTTTAGACCTGCCTCAGCCTGCCAACGAATGCACTTAGGGACTTGAACGTTTTCTGAGATAATCTGAAGACACTTAAATTATTGGAGTCGAAAATTTTCCTATTTTAATCTGTGTTCGGGAAACTGTATTGATTAGTGTTCCTAGTGCTTCATAAAATCGTCTGGCTTTAGTGAAATAAAGTAGTGAAAGGGTTAGCAACATCTGTCCGAGCTTGATGTGTCCCAACTGTGGATATCTGCTTAAAGATTCATGTGATATGTATTATTGGTTATTACGGATAGACTAATACACACACACACACTCTCTCTCTCTCTCTCTCTCTCTCTCTCTCTCTCTCTCTCTCTCTCTCTCTCTCTCTCTCTCTCTCTCTCTCTCTCTCTCTCTCTCTCTCCCCGATGAGATTTTAATTGTTCCAGGAAGTTATGTGATCCCGTCAATTTTAATTCCCTTGCGTGAGTTTTCCGCTTGTAGTGTTTTATATAATGGTTCAGCGTAAAGGAGATGTATTCAGGATTTTGTGACGTTTTGTGTTCAATTTACTGATTAAAAAAACGGCGTTCTTTTAATTGATCAGTTTTCGCACCGAAGTCATTTCCTTGTTGTTGAAATTCTCCCTAAATGTCCCGTGGGCTTAAAATTATTTGAGCTTCCTGAAACTAACTGGATGGGAAGTGGGTCTTGAAACTAACTGGATGGGATGTGGGTCTTGAAACTAACTGGATGGGATGTGGGTCTTGAAACTAACTGGATGGGATGTGGATCTTGAAACTAACTGGATGGGATGTGGGTCTTGAAACTAACTGGATGGGAAGTGGGTCTTGAAACTAACTGGATGGGATGTGGGTCTTTAAAGCAACTAATATAAAATAATATTGGAACCATACACGTAAATTCAATGACCTTATGTTAATATATGTTAATTTAGTGTTATGTTAATGTTTAGTGACGTAACAGGACTATTGTTTGGTTATGTTAATGTTTAGTGACGTAACAGGACTATTGTTTGGTGGTGTATTGAGCTTATAGTACACGCTTCAGCCCAGACCAACATTCACTCACCCACCTTGCATACTGTTGGCAGGTAGCGTGACCGGGTAAGGAGCGTGACCTGGTTTAATTAGCATATGGGAGCGTTGCTCATTTAATTTAACATAGAATGACAACAAAGCATAATTAGCATTTGATGAAAATTCAGGTTAGCTTATTTAGCACCTTTCCTTACCATATTTAATCTAACCTAACATTATCTTCCCCAAGTTAACCTCACCTCACCTCGCCCAGCCCAGTTATACTCTCAGATTTGTTAGGTTAGGTTAGGTAGGTAAAAGTCAGGTAGGCTGGATCCTTTTACCTGTTAGTTGAAAAATAACACTTAACATGTAGCGCTGCCTTGTATAATTACCTGAGTACAAAATTACAGGTATTTGACCGGGAATATTACGGGTATTTGACGGGGAATATTACAGGTATCGACTTGGCCTATTTTACCTGTTGTCAGGGGGATTTTGTGTACAGAGAAATAATGTTCTTCAATATTGTACTGTGCTGTTCCGCCTGTTCCCGTAATGATGTGTAATGCCCCATATTTTTTTTTACAAAGGACAAAATATTCGACGTGTGTTCAGCGTTGTCGTTTATTTAATTTATTTATTTATTTATATATTTATGCTTCTGTCTATTCCATCCCATAATAGACATAAAATGGCCACGTTATATTCTCTATTTCAGCAACTGTGTAAATTTTGTACCATATATAGTATGTTTACAATACGGTCTAGTATGGTATATAACTATATATCTTCATCTTAATATATTCTCGTATACTGTATATATATATTGTAATATTTTAATATATTAATTATTATATGCATGATAAATTATATAATAGTTTTAATGCATTTACAGTGTAGATATTTATTTTGACTTGGTATTTTCATGTTTGTATTTAATTAGTGTTAATACTTTTTTCAGGTTGAGTATTTTTTATGAGTTTTGGCTTTGTTTAATACTTTTTTATATTTTATTACTGGGAACTTAATATTTTGACTGGTAATTTTTTCAGCAAGAACAATTTTTTTTTAATATACTAATCTCTGTTATTTTCCTCCAAGGTTTTAATTTCAATGTATATAACGCTTAAAAGCTTAAACTGAGATCAAAGGAATGCAGCTTAATGGTATTAGTTATGGTCTGGCGTTTTAGAATTAGTCTGGTTTTCGCTTTTCAGAGTAATAAGTTTTATTTTTTTTAACTGTGTGGGTACAAGTGTAAGGTCCTCCACCATTTGCTTCAGGTTAGGGTTTGTTAGGTTATTTGGGTTAGCTTTGGTTAATGTGGTTAGGTTATGTATTTTGAGTTAGGTTAAGTATTTTGAGTTATACTTCACATTTGGTAAACCCAAGTTACTTAGGTTAAATTATAGGGGTTAACTTATTTAGGATAGGTTAAATTGTAGGGGTTAAGGTATTTGGATTAGGTTAAATTGTAGGGGCTCAGTTATGTTACAGGGGTAAAGTTATTTTGGTTCCTCTGGTTTAGGTCAGGTTTGTTGGGTCAGGATGTGCTACCTCTGGTTTAGGTCAGGTTAGTTGGGTCAGGATGTGCTTCCTCTGGTTTAGGTCAGGTTAGTTGGGTCAGGATGTGCTACCTCTGGTTTAGGTCAGGTTAGTTGAGTCAGGATGTGCTACAAAATATCACTTGACCTTTCGATAGCCCAGGTGCGACTCCCATATATTGTGCTGGTTAGGTGGGGTTAGGTTAGGTTGGGTTGGGTTAGGTTAGGTTAGGTTAGGTGGGGTTAATTTAGGTTACGTTTGGTTGGGTTAGGTTACGTTTGGTTGACTTGGGTTACGTTAGGTTGGGTTATATCTCTAAATGTGAGCAAAAGTTGAGTCAATAGGTCAATAAAAGAAAGTGTAAAGGCTTGTAGACTAATATTAACGGTGACTGTGGCAGGTGAACAGGTCGAGCAGTAAGCACAGAAAGAGAGGCTCGCTGCGTGGTGGTGGCGGGTCTCGTCAGGAGTGTGTGGCTGGTGTTCCTCCTCCACCCAACACACATCAAGTGAGCCGCCCGCAGCCTAGTCCCTCTGAACCTCCTCCGCACTAGGCCATTTGGACATTTGCCTCCCGTCCCCTCGTTACCGCCCCCTTTCCTTCCTTACTCATGATTAGCACGTATATGTTTGAAATGCCAACCTAACCTATGCTAACCTGTCCTAACCTATTCTAACCTAACCTATGTAACAACACGTAAGACTCCTAACCTAACCTAATCTATGTAACAACACGTAAGACTCCTAACCTAACCAACCTAACCTAACCTATCCTAACCTGTCCTAACCTAAGCTAACCTAACCTATGTAACAACACGTAAGACTCCTAACCTAACCAACCTAACCTAATCTATGTAACCACACGTAAGACTCCTAACCTAACCTATGTAACAACACGTAAGACTCCTAACCTATCCTACCCTAGCCTAACCTAATCTAATCTAATCTTCCCGGGGGCAGATGTCCGTATCTCCACTTCACCCTCACTGTTTGAACGTTTCCTTGCTGTGTGCACATTCTTCCAAACGTTGCCCTTCACAGCACAGTCTTTTCTAAGCTGTGTGTGTGTGATGTACTATGCATAGACGTTTTATTTATCTGTGCACGTGATCATTTATATCTATGTAACTGGGTGTATCTCCGTGTACATTTTTTTAAACGACCGCGCATGTGTGCACCGAGATATGTGTACTGTAGGTTCTCTCTCAGTATAAATATTGTATGTCCCTCTGGCGTTAACGTTTTATGGTGTACCTACACTATGGAACTCCTCTTTGTGTGTCACTGTGTTCACTACTGGACGTGACCATGTACACAGTTCTCTTGTATGTACCCCTTGACGTGTGTACTCTTTGACGTGTGTACTCTGACATGTGTACTCTGACATGTCTACTCTTTGACGTGTCTACTCTTTGACGTGTCTACTCTTTGACATGTCAGCCCTAAACGTTTCTTTGCCTTGAACGTTCACTACCCCAACGTTGGTCTAGTTACCTCAGCTGATCCAGGCTAAAACGTTACAAGCTGAAATGTCCACCACCTTCATTATTTATCCCTATATGACGTGTTCCTCTCGTGCTGGGTGTAAATACCCCAGCTTGATCAATGAACACGTGTATTTGTGTGTACTGTATCAAAGGTTTCAGGTGTAGGGTAATTATGTTCGGTGTTTGTAAAGTAACTCACCTGGTTGGCACTCTTGGTATCTAGTGCTCAATATCCCATCTGGTAATGGTATTTTATGTGTATTGTGTGTGTTAGTAGCGCCCTTATTTTGTTCCTATATACGACTTGGTGAGTTGACAATTTCAGTGTACTAATGATATGTAATTAATGGTGATGTATATACGACAGGTGTTGTGAGGTGTGAATGGTGATGTATATAAGATAGGTGTTGTGAGGTGTGAATGGTGATGTATATAAGACAGGTGTTGAGGTGTGAATGACTGTGTGAAGAACTAAGGGCAATTTATATCTACTATGTAACTCTTTAGATCAATTTTCTAAGCTAACGTAATACAAACTCACCCTTAGCGTATCTTATAGTTAAACGACCCCATCCTCCCAGCGTTAATAGCTATAGCCAAGAGTTGTAGCCAAAGAGTTGTAGCCAAGAGTTGTTGCCAAGAGTTGTTGCCAAGAGTTGTAAGCAAGAGTTAGCCAGGAGTTGTAGCCAAGAGTTGTTGCCAAGAGTTGTAGGCAAGAGTTAGCCAGGAGTTGTAGCCAGGAGTTGTAGCCAAGAGTTGTAGCCAAGAGTTGTAGCCAGGAGTTGTAGCCAAGAGTTGTAGCCAGGAGTTGTAGCCAAGAGTTGTTGCCAAGAGTTTTAGGCAAGAGTTGTAGCCAGGAGTTGTAGCCAGGAGTTGTAGCCAAGAGTTGTTGCCAAGAGTTTTAGGCAAGAGTTAGCCAAGAGTTGTAGCCAAGAGTTGTAGCCAGGAGTTGTAGCCAAATCCTGTCAAGCCAAATCAAACCTTAATCTATCCCACCAAGAGTTAACCCTGTCGAATTTATGCCGAGAGACTTATAATAACTAAATCAAGTCAGTCTAAATTAAACGGTAATCTATCGCATCTCGAGTTAACCTCCCCTGTACTGTAACCTCCCTCACCCTCCCCTCACCTTCCCCTTACCTTCCCCTCACCCCCCTCAACCTTCCCCGCAACCTCCGTCACCTCACCCTCTCCCCTCCCTCACTCCTCCCCAGTCCCTCACCCCTCCCCAACCCCTCACCCTCCTCCAACCCTTCACCCCTCCTCCAACCCTTCACCCCTCCTCCAACCCTTCACCCCTCCTCCAACCCCTCACCCTCCCCCAACCCCTCACCCTCCCCCAACCCCTCACCCTCCTCCAACCCCTCACCCTCCCCCAACCCCTCACCCTCCCCAACCCCTCACCCCTCCGAAACCCCTCACCCTCCTCCAACCCTTCACCCCTCCCCAACCCCTCACCCTCCTCCAACCCCTCACCCTCCCCCAACCCCTCACCCTCCCCAACCCCTCGCCCTCCTCCAACCCTTCACCCCTCCCTCAACCCTTCACCCCTCCCTCAACCCCTCACCCTCCCCAACCCCTCACCCCTCCCTCAACCCCTCACCCTCCCCAACCCCTCACCCTCCTCCAACCCTTCACCCCTCCTCCAACTCTTCACCCCTCCTCCAACCCCACACCCACCACCAACCCCACACCCTCCCCCAACCCCTCACCCTCCCCAACCCCTCACCCCTCCGAAACCCTCACCCTCCTCCAACCCTTCACCCCTCCCCAACCCCTCACCCTCCTCCAACCCCTCACCCTCCCCCAACCCCTCACCCTCCTCCAACCCCTCACCCTCCTCCAACCCTTCACCCCTCCCCAATCCCTCACCCTCCTCCAACCCCTCACCCTCCCATAACCCCTCACCCTCCTCCAACCCTTCACCCCTCCTCCAACCCTTCACCCCTCCTCCAACCCTTCACCCCTCCTCCAACCCCTCACCCTCCCCCAACCCCTCACCCTCCCCCAACCCCTCACCCTCCCCCAACCCCTCACCCTCCCCCAACCCCTCACCCTCCCCAACCCCTCACCCCTCCCCCAACCCCTCACCCCTCCCCCTACCACTCACCCCTCCCCCTTCCCCTTTCCCCTCCCCCTACCCCTCACCCTCCCCAACCCCTCACCCCTCCCCAACCCCTCACCCCTCCCCAACCCCTCACCCCTCCCCAACCCTTCACCCCTCCCCCAACCCTTCACCCCTCACCCAACCCTTCACCCCTCCCCAACCCCTCACCCTCCCCCAACCCCTCACCCTCCCCCAACCCCTCACCCTCCCCCAACCCCTCACCCTCCCCCAACCCCTCACCCTTCACCCTCCCCCAACCCCTCCCGCAACCCCTCACCCTCCCCCAACCCTTCACCCCCTACACCCCTCCCCCCTACACCCCTCCACCTCACCCCCCCCACCTCACCCCCCCCCCTCACATGAAGAAGCCTAGTGTTCTTTGTTTACATTTCGTCATAGTATTTTTCTCTCCCCTCTTTCTCCGTAAGAATAAGCACAGTGGGAAAGCTATTCATTACGATGCCCATCAGTCAGTGTCATGCCCTTGATATATGGGCTACGTCTTTTTAGTCACTCCCTCTCACCCTCCTATTTCCCCTCACCCCTCCCCTTCCTTCCCTTCCCTCTCCTAACCTCCCCCTCCCCCCCCCCCTCACCTGACCCTTCCTCTCCCCTCGTGCATTCCAATATGGTAGTTCCCGCTTAAAAAATATTCCCGTGGCCGAAATATTCACTTGTTCCTCGTCTCCACTTACATGTTACGCCCCCACCCCCCCACCCCACTCCACCCCCCTTGTCAATACATACCTCAGGAAATATGGAACTTGTAAACACGAACAAGAGGTTGTGTTTGGTCTTGGTAAACAACGGTCTGAGGGGTACAGGTCTTATGCCTCGTGTGGTGTGTAAACTGTAGCGCAATCCGGCTCTTATTTTTCTTATTATTTTCATCTCCCGGGAAGCGATTGGAATTGGAGAGAGAGAGAGAGAGGTGTTCGTTCGATAAGTTGCCTGTGTTTTGTTCTTATATTCATTCTTTTAAATTGTCTGATGATTCGATAGTTGAAGCCTTAATGATTCGTTCGTTAAATTCGTAAGTTAAATTAATTATCAGCTTCGTTTGTTAAATTCCTAGCTTTATTCCTTAAAGGTTCACTAGTTAAATTCTCAGATTTTTCGTTAAATTCTCCAACAATCATACTATGAATTGTAAATGGATATGTACGAACCCATTTAACTGGCTCCATTACGTAAAAATAAATAAATAAACAAATTCGTCATCGGTAATGTGTGTGTGTGTGTGTGTGTGTGTGTGTGTGTGTTGTGTGTGTGTTTTTAAGGTAAATTGGAAGTTTAGTGTTGGTGGAATGATATAAATTGTACTTTATTTAGGAAGTCATCGTTAAAAACCGGGCCATAATTCAGGACGGACTTTAATATTTTAGAAAAGGTCGCTTGTTTGTCACGGCTCTATATGCTGATGGCTCTATATGCTGACGGCTCTATAGTATATGCTGACACCAACCCATCTCAGCATAACCTAACCCAACCCAGAGCTCCAAATTAACCTCCATAATATTTGAGAATCCCCGTCTGAGTTAGCGTAATCCTTGCGTTATGCGAATACCACGTACTGTAATTTCATGCTCGTTGAGGTGATAATCTATTTTAAGTTTAGCCAATACGGGTCAGTATGGTAGAAAACCTAAGCATTCCACACGGCCTTGTTATATTTATCAAAATGTAAAAAATAAATAAAATAATAAAATAGAAAAATAAATAAAAAATAAATAAAAAATAATTATTGAGATTCCTTGAAATTCTGCTTCTGGGAATTCAAAATAGTTTTCTAGTGGATTATGATGGTATTAGCTTTATTAACTTGCTAGTTAGGTTATGTTGAGTAGATTAGGTTAGTTTGGTTCGTTTATGTTAGTTTGGTTAGGTTATGTTCGTTTGGTTAGGTTAGGATAGTTTGGTTAGGTTATGTTAGTTTGGTTAGGTTACTTTGGTCAGGTTATGCTCGTTTGATTAGATTATGTTAATTTGGGTAGGTTATATTTGGTTAGATTAGGTTAATTTAGTTAGGTTATTTATCAAGTATTACAAAGTATTATTTCAAGAAATCATAATACTACAACAACTTTTCATCTATAAAAGTTTGATTAAAAGTATAAATAAGACTGGAATGAAAACTTTATTGTACACTTGAAGTCAGAAGTTCCTGGACACACTTGACAATATCTCGTCTAATGGAGCATCATATTGGCAAGGGGGATTTATTTATATTTTTTCTATTAAATTTTTCTGGTTATTTTATTATGATGTGCAATGAGAGGCCGTTTAATCACTTATGGTTAGGTTAGGTTAGATTAGGTTTGATTAGATTAGGTTAGATTAGATAAAGTTTGGTTAGGTTAGGTTTTCAATTACATTATATGACCTAGATTATATGTTTTAAGTAGATGACAGATATCAAGTTAGGTGGATTTTTTGCTTGTCTTTGTGTGATTGATGTAAAATTGATCAGGAATTCATTATTAAATTACCTTTGGACACTACTGTTGGGCATTGATAATATAAGCCGTAAGGAACAGAGGTGACTGGGCTTGGGGGTGAAAAATGTAATCTAATTCTACGTAATATTATAAATGTAATCTAATTCTACATAATACTTTAAAGTTTTCTATAAATAGTCAATGTAGAATCATTTATACATTCTGCCTCGTATCGTTATACACATAATCACTGTGAAATCTGGTCGTAGTAACTTCATTTGCCAGAGTTTGTGCATTAAGACCGTAAATATTGTGAATGGTGTCGTTTGCGTGATGTTATGGTAATGTAATTGCCTAGTATTTTAGCGGCTGGATGTTGGTATTGACGCAGTAATGTGCATCATTAGACGAGAGGTGTGGTTGTGTCAGCCCAGAGTGAGACAGGCTAGAGTGAGTGTGTGTACAGTATGTATGTATATGTATGTATGTACGTATGTATTAAACCAACACATAGGACTGCTTTTAACACACACACACATACATCTTCCTCCCGTGAGTGTGAAGGATGTAACAGCTCCTTCCAGATCCTTCAAGCTCTCTCAGGAGTCCTTCGTCTCAATTACACTCTCTCTCTCTCAATCTTATTCTTTCATTCTCTCTTGTTATCGCTTTCGTTCTCTGATTCTTCCCTTCTCTCATTCTTATTTTCTTATTCTTCTCTTATTCTTTCATTCTCTCTTATTCCCTCGAGTGCTTGTTTCATATCCGTGCATTAGGGTGTCACTAATTGCCCATTCCCAAGTTTTTACCTATTGTTTTTCTTATTTTTTCCTTCATATACATTTCTTCCCTTGCAGTACCTTTTACCCCAGTGAGAGTGGGTCCCATTAGTGGCAATACAGGTACAGCATACTAAGCACTTAAGCCTTTGTATACAAGGTGGTAATGTGACCGGTAATGCACCTGCCTGACTGGTTTCAATACCCTACCCCACCCCACCCCACCCCACCCTAACCTACCCCACCCCACCCTAACTCACCCCACCCTAACCTATCCCAACCCCACCCTAATCTACTGCACCCCACCCTAACCTACCCCACCCCACCCTAACCTACCACACCCCACCCTAATCTACTGCACCCCACCCTAATCTACCCCACCCCACCCTAACCCTAATCTACTCCACCCCCAACTAAAGGCTAGGTACCCATTCACAGCTGGTTTGATTGGAGGTGTCACGGATCTAAACCAACTTGCTAAATTTTGTGTCCACTTAATGCTGCGTCCACTTAATGCAGCGTCCACTTAATGCAGCGTCCACTTAATGCTGTGTCCATTTAATGCTGTGTACACTTTATGCTGTGTCCATTTAAAGCTGTGTACACTTAATGCTGCGTCCATTTAATGCTGCGTCCACTTAAAGCTGCGTCCACTTAATGCTGCGTCCACTTAATGCTGCGTCCACTTAATGCTGCGTCCACTTAATGCTGCGTCCATTTAATGCTGCGTCCATTTAATGCTTTGTCCACTTAAAGGTGTGTACACTTTATGCTGCGTCCATTTAATGCTGCGTCCATTTAATGCTGCGTCCACTTAAAGCTGTGTACACTTTATGCTGCGTACACTTAATGCTGCGTACACTTAATGCTGCGTCCACTTAATGCTGCGTCCACTTAATGCTGTTCCCACGTTTTACCCATTTTTTACCATTGTGTTAAACTTATTCGTGAAGTTTTTGTTTGATTCATACACTGCACACTTAGGCTCACTGGTGTATGTTGTATGGCATGAATGCATGTGTACATACATACAACTATTGTATATGAACACTCACCAAATTCACCATGCAGTATATGTGAACAATCAGTATTATATTATCATTACAACTTATACTGATAATAATACCACTTAAGTTGTATGGTACTAGACTGAAGGAAAGATGGCCACTTAACGTACTCTTTACAATCAGGTTAATGTATTTATTTCTGCCAACAGCTGGGTGAGCTTCCGAGCAGTGACGCTATACGCTCGGCTCTTGGTGAACTGGAACTAAGTGGAGAGGACTCACTCATGGAGGCCATCAACCCAGCACTCTCCCCACCTACCTCCTCGTCTACAATCATCGCCGACGTGCCTACCTTCCCCGCCATCTCGAACCAGCCGCTACAGCATCCTGCTTTATCTGCTGGAATCACCTCCTCCTATGCGACCACCACCAATGTGCCTCAGCTGTCATCCGCCATCCCTCAACTGTCATCTGATGTCCCTCCATTGTCCTCTGGCATTAATTCCGATGTACGCCTTGAAGACATTGAGTTGATGATAGACAGCAACTACACCGGGGAGCTGCGACCCTCTGTGGAAAATGCTATTGAGCGAAAATGGTCGAGGACTGTCGGACCAGAGTTTGAGATTGTCGTAAGTTGAGATTGTTTATGCTCTCATTCTCTCTCTCTCTCTCGCTCTCGCATATGTAACTAAACTGTGAGTTTTGTTTGGCTACAATGTTTGATGAAATGGTCACTATGGGAGCTGGCTTACAGTGTTCAGATTAAAGTATTGCATAAAGTTTTGTTTCCATGTTATAGCTCAGTGGACTTGTGGTACATGTTTGTTCTTGCTTAGATGCCTTCGGTAGCTTAATACGTAATGGGTAATCTCCTCCATATTGCTACTACATTATGACTCGTGTTTGATTAAATGTTTTGGCCTTGTGGAAATCATATAAAGAATTTAATTTTAATTTCGTGTTTATAATTTCATGGAGACTTTCGATAACTTTTTTTTTAGGGGGGGAGGGGGGGCATTCTTGCTCCTGATTGGCTAATTTACTAAAACACCTGAAGCCTTTAGTTGTTAAGATGCAGATTTTCATGGTTAAGCTTGTATATTTATTGAGGTAGTTATCCTGTTTTCCATGTATCGGCTCAGTGGTGTAATGTACTGTACTGGGCATGCATGGTATCTCTGAATATACTGTGCAGTACCTGACCATTTTCAAGTGTGGGTTAAGTCTGGCCTTGCATAAGCTTGCGTTGGTAATATCTTAACTTTTAATGTTGGATTATTCCACATTTTCACAACTCCAACTGCAAAGAAATAACCCCAACATTGTTCTGTGTTGATTGTTTCTTTAACTTGAGGCTGTGACCTCTAATGGGGTGACTCTTGACTTTACACAAGAGGACATTTAGTTAAGTATTGCCTGAGACACCTGTACACTCTAGTTAAATCCCTTCACTTATAATATTGTTCTACCTTAATATAATATGAGCAACTGGATTTATTTCATTTTATTAATCAGTGAGTTTGTAAACCAATTAGTGAACAGTCCTTGGCAGGTGTTGGGGACCAGGCAGTTAGTGTTCTTTTAGTGAACTTCACATTATTTATTTTGTTTTCCAGTACAGGTCTTCATGTGTGTTACCACATTACTGTATTCATTGTTCTGCTCAATCAGTCTTGGAAATAGAAAAACATAATCTTAAGATTCATAAATTCACCTAATGAGGAAATATATTTCAATATACTGTATACCGTACATGTACTGCATACAGTATTAAATGTTTCATGACTCCGTTGTTAGTGGTCTAGACGCACAGTTAATGAGACAGAGGTTTTATTTTACAGCCAGAGAGAGTTGGTGGGATGTTATTGTGTGGTGCTGTGTTGTGCTGGCCACTTGCCACATTAGTGCTCTGGAGTCTGTAGTTCTGTAAATTCTCTGAAACTGCTAAGGGGATTTTTCTTTGTTTGCAGTGGAAATTAATACAGTACAGTAATATTAAAATGAGTCCTTACTGAGTACAAGTGTAGCAACCTGGTCATTGTGTCTTAACCCCGGGCTTGTAGAACTGCTTTACCTTCCACTTATTGTCCTCCAGTCAGTGATGCCTGGAGGTTGGTGCTGTCAGTCCATTTGTCTTATTGTATCTCTTTATCCATCTAAAGTTTGTATCCAGAACAAAACAAGACTCGCTCTCCTTTTGTCATAAATGATACTCTCATTTCAGTAGAGTATTATATATTGCTGCAGGGGGTGTAGAGGACTGTGTCGTCCTTGAGGGTGTGAAGCATTTTGATAAACATACAGTTCATTGTTTGTTGATGAGTGTAAATTACACATTGATATTCAAGCTGGCATTCTTGAGGATAATACACCGAGTTATACTTAACTTGCACTCCACAAATTGTCTCTTAACTTGATCAGTACTGTATTGTTCTGTGAAGTATGAAGTCCAGTAAAACTGTCCAAACAGTAATAACTATATGTATATATGTTAATACAGACCTGTACATTTCTTGTTGAGCTAAAAACTAGTTCAGGGTTCTTTGTATGTAAAATGGCGAGTCTGAGATGAGACTTGGCAAGTTTGGGCCATGCTCAGCTGGGGGCTCCATTGGGAGGCACCAAGATGCAGTAGGGAGAAGGCAAGACAATCTTCTCTTTGATTTTAACAAGTTTCCTGGGAAATAACCCTGGACAACTTTATGCCTACCCCAGGACTAAACCTAATAAGAGTTTACAAGTTTGAGGCATCAGTGTGAGTAGGACGCACCTAAAGCACGAGCCTGCTTATGTAAATTAAGTGTAGAAATAAAAACCAGACAAGATTTCTCAAGCTTTATTTTGTTTTTCAGGTTGCCCAGCTAAGCAAGTTTGAAGAAGGGGGTGGACTGGGCATCAGCTTAGAAGGAACAGTGGATGTGGAAGGTGGGAGGGAAGTTCGCCCTCACCATTACATCCGTTCCATCCTGCCTGATGGTCCCGTGGGAAAGAATGGACGCCTGTGTAGCGGTGATGAGCTTCTTGAGGTATCATTTGTTCCTTCATTGTTACTCTGTGGCAGGAAAAATTTAATGAGATTTGGGGATTTATTTTTATTATATAATTATTTTAGAAGTATCTTGTGAGGCTGTTTTTTTATTTTTTTATAAAGTTGTGACATTGAAAATATTCCAAATTGTGTAGGATTCATTTTATAATATAATTTTTAGCGTATACACTAAAATTATAACTGATTTAGAGTTTTCGGTAATGCTCGGGTAGAGTAAATTTGAAAAAGCATGTGTAATGTTCATAGTTGACGAAATATGGAAACCATTATTATCCAGTAAACTCCCTATGCAAATGTTTGCAATAGTGGCATTCATGTTATCATTGCATTTTAAATTTGTATTTTTTTATCAACTGCGTTTGGCCCAGACACCTGACAGCCTCTGCTTTCATTATTGTCAGTAGTTTAATAGTTATATTATTTATCATATTTCATTGAAAAGAGATTGACATTATTTTATATTTCAAACAAATGTTTGTTTTTTATCATTTTTCAAGTCCATATCATTAAAGTGGTGCCCATCAGGGGTACTATTATTTACATAGTGCATTAAAGTTTTTATTTGGTAAAGGCTTAATCCTGATACCTAATTAACTTGCCAAGCATATACAGTACAGTATTTTGAACTCACTAAGTTTGTTTATGTAAAATATAATTTAATTTTAAGCAATTGTCAATACAGTATTTATACGTCTTTATATAGTACAGTACATGTCTAATGTGACATAATATTATATACAGTACTATGTCATACTAATATAATCTGTCATTAGTCTTCTAGTGAATATTACACATGCTGGAATAAAGTTTTGTTTTGTTAGGTTGTGTACAGTATTGTCTCTGATCAGGGTTAATGAAGGTACCGGTATATTGTGTGTGTAAAGAACGGTCTTATATTTGTACACTTACACTATCAGGGAAAGACTTCATTTGTCAGTTGTTCATTTGGTGACAAGACTCAACAACAACGGTGGTAGACAAGTGTTAAGTTTGACCGTACAGTAGAGACATTATGAAGCTCCTCCTTTAAGATGGTGCCGTATCTGACTGTGGTATCATTACCAGGTTAATGGTCAGAAGTTACTGGGACTGAACCATGTGGAAGTTGTTGGCATCCTAAAGGAACTCCCTCGATATGTGCGTCTAGTTTGTGGTCGACGGGCACCAGGAGCTCCCCCACCTCTACACCCCATTGATGCGCCCACAGCAGATCGTGATGCCTTCGCTGCTAGGGTGGGCATTTTTCTGTTATTGGTTTTCTTACTTTAATTTCTATTTCAATGCCTTCCTAATTGTTTTCATGCTTTGTAGCTTACATATCATTTTAGATTTTGTGTTTGAGCAACTGGTACTTAATTTTTTTTTATGTGTATTTAATTGCTGGTAATAATCAAGGTATTGTAGTAATTTATATAATGTGTGTCCAAGTGCTTTTGCATTTTATTTATTATTACTATTACTACTACTGCTACTACTTTGGGTGTTCAGTGGTACAGGTAGTCTTGTGATGAAAGTATTTGGTGTCAATGTTCAGACTATTGTACAAGGAAAACAGATTGGTAGTGTTTTAACCTTGTGATGGTGTTGGGTTCCAATTACTTTTACTGCACAAAATGTGGAGGTACCGGAGTGAGAGCTTAAAATAGAATGCAAGAAATTGAAATTGTTGTTTTCCCGGGAAGGGAATACAGAGGGGAACAGAAGAGAGTAGTTTATTATGAAGAAAAATATATTAACACTGTGAATGGAAGATACTGTAGTTGCTTCCCAGGGGTAGAAAGTCTGGGTGTAAATTTGGTCTCTAGGGAATAATATAAGGAATGGCTTGTTATGATAATATAGATTGCAACCATCTCATTTAAGTGTACAATAGGAAGCTAGCATGGAGTAATATAGAAGACAGGAGAGTCCGTTTTCTCCCTCGGCTGGTGTGCAAGGGGTACTGATGTAATGTTCAGGGTCACCCACTACTGTGTATGAGACTTGGGAATTGGCAGTGTGTATTCTTTACAGTGATAGATACTGTACAAATACTAGAAATCTTAGTGTTATTTTAAATGATCAGAAACATATGCAGCTGAGCTTAAAAACTCAATGGTAATTTAGACAGTGGTAATTTAAAGATAAGGGCGCTGAGATTGAATATTGATTTGAGTGGAAATGAAAATGTTGGTGTGTGATGGAGTTATGAAAATAGAAGTAGGAAGCAGTGTGGGGAAAATACTTGTTTTATATCAGTGTTTATATGATGAGGAATGTATGGAGAAAATTTAACCTATACAGTACCAATATATAAAGACTAGTTGTGGCTTGGGGGAGAGTTATTTATTTTTGTCTCATTTATTGCTGCTTTATCTGGTCCTCTCCTTCAGTATTCTTGTGTATTTGTTGAAGCTGCTTTCATTTTGTTGCTGCACATTCTCCCTTTTTGTTCTTTTCAGCAAATGGTAACTGCTTATGTGACAGGCAAACCAATGTTCAAAATTCTTATAAGTGTTTTAATTATTGCTTTGGGGCTTTTGATGTTGTAAGGTGTGGAGAGGGTCAGTAACCAAATGTGGTGCTGGGGGGAAAGTTTGGCATCAGCTGGTATCAGTGACCTAGATGTTGCGATGCCAGGGAATGCTAACAAACTATTATGCATTGGTCGCCTTGCTCACAGTCTGTGTTTGTGTGTGTGAAATAGCATACATGATGTACCGACACCACAAGTTGAATATTGCTTGATGAAATAAGATAGTATTGGTGCATGAGGAAATTATATTACATAGCAAACTAAATGTTAAAGGAAATAATAAGTAATTTTAATGATACATACGTAAATCAGTTTTTGTTATTATAACGTGTGATGTTGGACAGTATAAAGCTGTGGGGATAAGCTGGATGGATATCTTGGGTAAGAGAGCAACATAACTAAGCATATGTGATGTAGCACTTAGAACAAAAGGGGACAAACAAATGGCGAGGTCAAGCTGTTATTGTTTCTTCATATCCTCCTGTACTGTAGCAGGAAAAAGCTTGTAAGGGTGGAAAAATATATATAATGCATTAGCGGGATTGCTCAGAACTCCAAATTCACAGCAGGGTTGAGAAGGGTTGATGGGGTGGTATTTGTTGTGATGTGCACTGAACATGTCACCCATTAGGCCATGGTCCAGGAATAAACTGTCTCTTATGTCCTGTGGGATATGCTAGGCAGGGTCTTTGTGTGAGTTACAGAATTACATTGAATAAAACCTATTGTGGAAGGGAGGATGACCCTGGTAGAACACATGTGGTGAGGTTTATAGAAAGGTTGAGTGACAACTATTAAAGGAGAGCATGTGTTGTAATGGACACCGCCCATTGTACACTATACAGTAGTGGATTTCAGGAGTGAGAAAGAAAGAAATAAGTTCCATTGAATATCAGGTACTGTGTGTGATAATGGTAGGTCACCGATCACATTCGTCTTTCTATATTGAAATATCCATCTGTCATATTCATATGAAATAGAGCTTTTCATAATTTTTTCAATACATTTTTGTAAGAACATAGCTTCTCTCATCCTCCTCGCTGTATTTTCTTTACTTTCATCTTTTCATGGCACTGTACTACTGTATTTTTCTTGTAGTCATCGTGTCTTCCCACTAACACATACAGTACCTCATGGCATACCAAAGGGGTGATGGCTTCTAGGTTATAAGTACTCTTTAGGAATTCTTTAATTTACTTTTTCAAGTGATGACTCACATCAGAAGTCGGGAATTACAGGTCTCACAGCCAGTGTTGCAAACTTGCTTCTCCTGTTTCATGATCAGTTTTAGTGATATGAAGGATTTTCTCCTTTGTAGTTAGTCGATGACCCACTTGACAATATCTGTATACCTTACTGTACTGTATACTTAATTTCCCGGTGTACTCTTTTATGTGTTTTTTTTTCATATTCTGTTTTCAATGTATTACAGCCAGACTTCACCATCATGACAAAGTTTCATCCCCTGGCGGTGATCAATTTGGGAACCATAGCTTTTCTTGACTGTTACAGGAAAGAACTGAATAGGGTAAAAAATAGTCTAGTGTGGTAGTAGAAGGAAGGAAGTAAAGGAGAGATTTTTGGAGTATTTTTGGAGTATTTCTGAATGTAATAGATAAGACAGAGGCAGAATGATTTTGTTTCGGTCATCTTGAGTGATGATATGAAACAAATTGTAAGCAAGTTTAAGAATGATTGAATAAGGTGTTGGGGGCGATGGCATCACTAAATATTAAGTTTGGAAGGGAGGAAAGTGATGGAATGAATATCAGAAGTTGTAGTTTATGTCAAGGAGAGGGACAAATACCAGATAAATATCAGTACAGTATAAGGGGAAGATGATATGACAGAAAAAAAATTGAGAAATGAATATAAGTTCGTCTGGGATAAAGAGTTGCCACATATCACAAAATACACTAGCCACTCATGCCAGGTATAAGCAGAGGGGACAGTACATTGAAGGGTGTGAAGTGTTGTGTGGGTGGTTTAGTATCTTCATGGATGGACAGTAAAGGAGGTGAAGACAAGAGTTAATGAGAGGGGTGTAAGTTTTATAGACAGTGATAAGTGAAGCAAATAGAGGATGAGAGTATTGCTGGTGCTATATGACTTCTCTAGTGGGTGATGCAAGGGTGAAGTAGCCGAAGGTTGGAGGAGTGTGTAGTAGGAGAAAGGTGATGGTAAGTGAGGGTAAAATGATAAGGAAGGGAGACAGGGAGGAATGACTGCTTGTCTGAATGTAATAAGTGCATGGAGAAATGTACAGGGAGAAAACTTTAGTCAAAACAGGGAAAGAGAAGGAGAATATAGAGATTTGTTGAGCTGAGATTGCAAGAGAGAGAGAGAGATAAAAAGAAATGACAGACATTATCCTGAGAACAAGATGAATGTGATGCAGTGATGAGATATATGGCAGTAAGAAGTTGTGGAAGTTTAAGATAATGACTGACAGAGGAGACCAGTGTTTGTGGTGGTTTACACATATCGAGAGAATGGGAAGTGAAGGATTAGTAGAATAAAGAGCGGTGTAAATGAAAGGAGAGAGAGAGAGAGAGAGCTGGGTGATGCTGGTAAAGAGAGAGAGAACAAGGTGGCAGGATGGGAAGGAGGAAGTAGTGAATTTGAAGGGGATGGGAAATCAGGATCAGTGGTGTGTATGACTGACTGAAGAGCTTGGCAGAGAGAGTGGAGAGGAGAGATGACTTGAGTGGAGAGGTTAGGTGAGCAGAGGAGATGAAAGGGGAGGAGGTAAATGGTTCGTAGTTGAGCTTGGGATGGATGCTGTTGATGGATGAGGTTGGGTTGCCTGAAGTCGCAGGGATACAAAAGAGATGGATGTCCTTGAGGTCTTGTGGATGGGGAATGCTGTAGCGGAACACACCTGTTTCTGTAGCTGTGATGAAACCCCCACCAAACGGATTATGTGGAGAGAGGAATCCGTTATATTATGGAGGTTTCACTGTGATTTATGGTTTTCTAATGGCCTCTGTTCTTCAACGAGGATTTACTTTATTTTGTGAAATTTTCCAGAATTATTTGTCTTTCTTATTATTTCTTCATTTGTCTTGTTTTAATTTCCTTCTTTATTTTATTTTCTTACCTGCTTTATGTTAATTATAATTTTTATTATGTATAATTTTTCCTGTCATTACATTATTTCTTTATTTATTTATGCTAATTCTCATCTTTATTATATTTCCCTGTCTTATTATTTCTTGGTTTTATGTTAATTATCATCTTTATTATAGTTCTTGTCTCTTGTTATTTCTTTATCGGTTTAGTTTTAAATCTCATCTTTATAATATTTTAATTATCTTGTTATTTTCTTTTAATTCTCTTCCTTATCTCCTCATTTGCCTGCTTGTGTCTGGCCTCACTACCAACGGTGGGTGGAGAGTGATTACCCATGTGTCGTAGTGTGAAGTATCTTGTGTTTTGGTCGTATGTTGATGTAGAGAGATTTAGCACCTTGATCCACGAGGTCACTGCAGGCATTAGTCACTGGTATAGATCTTAGGTGAGAATTTTTACGGTGTATTTACGTTTGGAATTTATTCTAGTCTGAGTGTATTTTATGTAGCGTTTGGTTTTGGGGAGTTAAAGTATTGTATATTTGTTTGGTTATTTATTTAGATGTATTGGAGTCATGTATATTTTTGTTGTAAAATTTGTAGGTATTTTAGTCTCATAAATTACTGGAGTAGGGGGAGAGAGAGAGAAAGGGGAGGAGGAAGTGTGTGTGTGGGTGGGTGGGTGGGTGGGTGGGTGTTGGAAAGATGCATAAACGAATTATGAGTTGCATAAACTATGTTATATTCACTGGGAACAATACTGTGATGAGAGACTATTGTACAGGGTTTGAGGGTGTTAGTGTACATAAGGGCATATGTATATACAGAGTAAACACTTTGTAGATGCCTGAAAATCCTCATTGCTATCAGACATTACTGTACTTGTGTCTAAATTCAACAAAAAAGGTAGAAGGGTACACTTACACTTACTTTGAGGTGTGTATGTAGAAGGCTCCTGGATGATGATGAGAATTAGAATTGGGGTGGAGGAGAAGGGAGAAGAGAAGGCATTGGGGTGGAAGAGAAGTCACCCCATGGCACCATTTCACCCATCAAATTTTAGTTCTCTTGGTGTAATTCAAGATTATTTTCTTTAAATCAACACTGCACTGCTTTATATATTGTCAATATGTAAAATAAACTTCAAAATGACCAATAATTTGCTTGTAAACACGGAAAAAAGCATTTAGTTGAAGAGTCTCAAGCAAGATGTTACCTCCACTGAAAAGACAAAAAGACTGACGCCTGTATGCTGTGTTGGCAGGCTGGATGGCGTGCCACAAACTAGTGACCCTACCTTCAATTACATTCAATAATTGTTAAAATGACTAAAATTTAATATTAAACTTTTAAAATTATGGAATAGTATAAACTTCTTGATATTTACTAAAAGAGTAAGGAATTTAAGCCCTAGAACCGATTACTGTATTGGCGGCCTAATACTACAGCTGGTGGACCGCCAAATGCAAGCTAAAACATGTGGAGGTCAGCTCGTAAGAAACTCGTTAATCGAGGGATTGCTCGTTAACCGAAGTTAAGAATCTTATGGAAGGTAACTCGTTAACCGAGGCGCTCGTTAACCGAAGGACCACTGTATGTGCAGAAGGAAGTAAAATTATTGAATACTATTAATTTCACTGTAACTGTTGTTTGGTTTTCATTTTTGAGAGTAGGTAAAATTGGACAAGGAATTGGAATATTGGAAGGAATATTTTGAGGTAATATTATCATCAGAAGACGAGAGGATGGCATTTACATTCTTCAATGAAAAGAAATAAGCAAGGAAAGGTTTTAATTCAGAAGAGGATATAAGAAATAAATTGTCAGAGCTAAAGGTTCATAAGAGTCCTGGCCCTGACCTGGTGCATCCCAGAGATATTAAAAAAGTTGTGTAACGAGTTTGCTCATTCCCTTAAGGTCCTGTAAATGCCTGGATGAGCAAAAGGTCCCCAGTGAGGCTTATGTGAGTTGTACAGTATATTCAAGAAGGGCGATTGTCACTATGAATGATTATAGTCCAGTGAGCCTGACGAGCATAGTGTGTAAAGTACTAGAGAGCATTAAAAAAGATGCCATGATGGTGTAATAATGAAGCAGAAGAATGATTCACCGCTGTGTTTGTATATACAGTATTTACATGTATAATTTGCTTGTAACATTATCATCACAATATCAAACTACAGTGTATATAATATTTATTTATTACTCTACTTCTTACATTTTGAACTCATTAATATCATCAGTAACAGTAAAGTGCATTAGTAGTTTTAGGGAAAGGTTTTATGAGGTCAGTGGGAAAGATTGCAGTAATATCAGACTTTTCTTACTTGGTCCCAATCCTCCTCAGTGTGTGATGTCTCTTAGGTTAAACCAGAGTTGGTCCCATGAGGCTCTTTCACCTGTTTTATGGTACCTTATATAGCTATACATCTCGGTGTTTGTGAGAAATAGTGTAACATTTAAAGTTATAAAAAGACTTCACACTGTTTATTACAGGTAACTGAAATTATAGTTGTAATTAAGAATGGGAATTGAGGGGTCGAACTATATACAGTACGTGTAATATATTTGAGTGTTTAATATTCATGCAGTTCCATGGATCATTAACAGTGAATGATAGCTACCCTGTACAGTACAGTATATATATGTTCACAGTAAGCTAACCTTATCAGTTAGCTCCTTTATTTTGGGCCTGCCTACCATACCTTTTTCACTATAAATCTACAAATACTTGAGACAAATTAAGATTTACAGAATTTTAATTTCATTTGCATCTGTTAACATTGCTGGTGGCATTGTAGCCATATTCCCTAAGTCCTCTCCCAACCAGGCGGAGCCGTGGGGTGTTATGATTATTTTTCAAGACGTTGTTTTGGGTATATGTGCATAACTTTATTATTATTATTACTACTAATACTACTATTATTATTACTACTACTACTATTATTACCCGGTTTCATGCACACACAATCCTACATACAGAATGTGCAGAAAAAAATAATAAATAAAAGGAATAAACATTTGGTATGAGAGTTAGGGAGGGAGCCCCATTGCTAGGGGTTAGGCAGAGGCAGCATCCCAACTGGGCTACGTTGCTATGGCAAGCATTTAGGCTAGGTGGCCAGCTTTCCTGAGGCTGGTACACAGTGTGTACACAAACCTGTACTATATTATATTTGGTACAGTAATATATTGACCATCCGTGGTTGGGAAAATTCTTGGGTCCAGCTCTGGTCTGGTCCTGAGGGTGCCGGATTAGAGAGGGTCACCCTGTGCCATCACTGTATTACTGTATATACTTTACCTTGTAGACATTATGAATATTTTGAATATTATTTCCTGTTTTTTGGTACAGTGTTTTAGTTTGTTCTCTCATGTTTCCTTCTATTGTTAATTTATATGTGAAAATTTTTCTCCTTTAAATTTTGAGTCTATTGTCAGGAGAATTTAGTACCAGATCAGACAAATATGGTTGTCATGTTTGTTCACTAAAGCATTCCCTTACCAAACACTAAAGAAATGCGAAGTAGGACGTTTTTAATGTTTGGTGTAAATAATATGATGTAGGAACAATTGTGAGTTTCAGGGAGGTTCTATAGTACTTGTATGTGGTGTAAATTAATTGTGGCAAGTTTAGGCTCACCTTCTTGAGATATATTAGCATTGAGGACCCCAGGTAAAAACTATAAAAATCTTATTCAGAGTTTTTCAAGTTTCTAGAACAACTCACTGAGATGTACTCTTAAATTTCAGAATATTCTTGGTGGATCCCTGCAAAACCTTATCCCGGGATCTGAACGCCTGGTAAAGGCCAAATCTGATGGATCTCTAGCTTCCTCAGCCACGGCAGCCACCAACGACACTTCCTTCAACCGCATGAAGAGTCGTAGCTTGGAGCCTCTCACTGGCCTGGCAATGTGGAGTTCAGATTGCCAGATTATTGAACTTACAAAAGGAGACAGAGGCTTGGGCTTCTCAATTCTTGATTATCAGGTGAGTGTGTGATGACTTGTTTAAAATATCCTGCTTTTTATATTGATTTACCTGTGACCTCTTTGATCATGCTGACCTTCACTTATTCTCTATTATATGTCGTTGTTTTGCATGTGTACTGCTTACCTTTGTCATTCCCTTAATGGATCATCAGTAGTGACTCCTCAAATGCATGTACACTTATGTTAGTTGTACTCAGTCCGGTCTTTTCACGTGCCCAAACTACATCTTCTTTGACACTTCAACTTCTGCCATAAACCTTATTATTTTCATACAGTTAACCTGTTATGTATGGATTCCTCTCTGAGTTGAATAAAGTCATCTTGCATTGAAAATATAAAATATAAAAAGTGGTGTCCAATAGTGGAGGGGATAACTCCTCCAGATTCACCGCTCCTCTTGAAAAATGGTCCAAACCTTGTTAGAAAACACTCTTCCAAAGGTGTTTTTCATTAAACAAATAATTTACGTTGAAGGACTCAGATTGCTCTTTCCAAGAGAGAATAGAATATTTATCACTTGACCAGTGTTTACTACACAAAGGCAAAGGATGTTATAACAAAAGTGACTATGCTCCTCAAAAAGCACTACACAGTCAAATGTTCTTATCTAGAGTTAGTAGATGGCTACCCCACTGAGCCTCAATTTAAAGAAGCTATCAAGGCAGAAAACTGTCAAGGTAATTATTATATTAATATGTAATACCATGCTGGGGCTTCATAGCTCAGTTATACTTAAGGAGTGCCATCCCAAGAGACCCAGGTTTAATCTCTTGCCCAGGAATGGTTAATAAGGCCTAATTTCTTATGCTGTATGCTAACCTGTCCATTCACCCCATCAATGCCTCAGGCTATGGATCATTCTTATTTACCAATTACCAACTCGGTAATTCTAGCACATGACATTAAAAGGGTATCATCACTTACATTATTACTGCAAGCTCTCTTCTCCAACACTCTTTAGCACCTGGAACCAAGAGTAAACCCAGACACACTCTGTTTACTCTCATCCATTCACTCTTCCTGCTGTAACATTCTCTTAAGCCACTCAGTATCATGGTCTGTTGTTATCTATGCTCATCCTCCTCACTTCTATGTCCTTCACCCCATCCTTCCTCTAGTACTGATAGTAACATTTATGTCTCTCATTGTCTTATAGTTTTTACTCTTATATTCGCTCACTCACACACCAGGTCGGATCCATTTCAGCTTTTTGGTGTTTTTCTGTTACATGTTGGCACTCTGATAAAGGTAGTTGGCACTGATAGTTTCTTATTGTGTTACATGTTGGCACTCTGCTAGTTAAGACTTGGTACTGATAGTTTCTTGTTGTGTTACATGTTGGCACTCTGATGAAGGTAGTTATGAGTCGGCACTGATAGTTTCTTATTGTTACATATTGGCACTCTGCTAGGTGTCACAGACTAGCATTGGATTGTCATGCATCACTCCATAAGGGGTCAATTAGTTTTCTCTCAGTGTTTCAGGAATATTTATGTCAGTCTCCCATATAACAGCTAAAAATCCAGAACTTGAAATATGAGTAATTTCTTACCATGATCCCCTCAATTTATTTCACTGGCCGCTTAGAAAATCATTAGATCATGGGCAGTGTGTAGGTATGTGTATATGTGTGTGTGTGAGGGGGGGGGCGTTGTAACTGAACATGTGTGTGTCAGACTGTCATTGAGGTTTGGGGGTGAACACTCACTAGTATATTGCATAACATTCAGTAGCAGAAGTCTATCACAGTGGGGGTCCAAGTGTGAAATTACTTGTATATTAGATAGATATTGTAGCAGTATTTTTAATTGGTTTATCATTGGATTGCAGATTGTGTCATTTATTTTAGTTTATTTTAGTTACAACTTTCTTTTTTCTCTACACCACTTGCATATATACCTGTACTACCTGCATTCATTCCTCTTGCACCATTCCCACATCCATACACCACTTCAGTATTTCATCGTACATTTTGTAGAGTATCGCTTTCAGTGCTGCATCCAGTTTATTTAGGTTTTCACTTACCATATGTACCAGATATAAACATTCTGAAATCCATTCCTTTTATATCCATACTAAATGTGTTGTAAACTTGTGCATCATTCTCCTCAGTATTTGAAATGTTACTTCTTCTCCCTCTTGATATGAAGGCTAAGGATTCACTTTTCATACAGCCTATACAAGTTAAGGTATGATCAAGTGTGTGAAGAGCATGTCTGCCTCGTGTAACTAGTTTCTGTCACTTTCTACATTTCTCTTGCACAACTTGATGTTAATCTTAAAATATTACTGTCCACCTGAGCGTCCACTGACAAGCAATAACTGTATTGGCTTTGTTACTATTTCCATTAAATTCTCTATTTATTAAGCTTTTTTAAAGTTGTAATGTGAATTTGCTAATAGATGCTTTTATTTGTAAGCAGCGAGTCAATTTAAAGTTTGAACATATAGCTCCACTCTCTCACCTAGTTGTCAGTTTAAAACTTAGGAAATGGTAACATGAGTGATAAGACGAAATGTGTTGAACAGTACTCTATATGTCCTGCTTCAGCCATTAAGTCTGTACTCTACTGCTCAAGCATAAGGTCCTCGAGGATTATCACACTTGTCTGACCTTATAATAAGATGTTTTAGAAACTCCTTTTACACTGAGGAGTTCAGTCCTGAGCAAAGGTTTTTAGTTTTAGAGAGTAAAATGAATAACCTTCACATTAAAACTGTGTGGCACTGGGGGTATACTGATATGGACAGTTCTCAGGGGAAGAATGTAAGCTTAATAGTGTACTGTACATAGCCAAGGGTAAGAGTTTTTCTCACTCCTTCCTCAGTGGGATTCATAATTAGCAGGATATATAAGACTCAGTGTATGGTTCCCTGTCTGGCTGCAAGGATGCACCTTCCTTAGGGTTTTGACTATACGTACAGTACTCGAGTCTATTGGCTCTATGAGACAACCTTTGGGCTAGGAGTGGGAAGCATTGCCTCAACTCTGGTGTGCTTGTCAAAGAGCTGCTCCACTGTCAATTTACACAGATCCAACAGCTGTTAGAACACGTCAAACCCCCAGGCCATAGTGGGTCATCCTTCATTCCTCTGAATCTCAGAAACTCCAACATATACTTTCATGAAATTTAACATTAAAATTGGCCTATTGGTGGTTTTGTTTGAGTGCAGTGTCCAATATTACTGTTACAGCAGCTATCTTGGGTGTTATTAATGCTGCTGTTAAAGGTTTGTTTAGTTTCATATTCGAGCTGTGACTAAAAAATTCCCAGAATATTCATATGTACAGTAATTTTATTAAATGGATTTGTTCATATATAAAGGGGTTTATATTTACATTGTTTTGTTTTTGTTTTGCAGGATCCACTAAATCCTCAAGAGACTGTTATTGTGATCCGCTCATTAGTTCCTGGGGGTGTAGCAGAAAAGGATGGTCGTCTAATTCCTGGCGACCGTTTGGTTGCCGTCAACGGAACCAATCTTGAAAATGCAACTCTGGATCAAGCAGTGGCAGCCCTTAAAGGAGCACCAAAAGGCATTGTGTCAATTGCTGTTGCCAAACCTATCAGCGTTCTGGAGTCAACTGGTCAGGTGAGTAGTGCCACAAATCCTGTAGAGGGTGTTGATGGCAACAATTCGCAAACAGTGATTGAGAATTCTGGGTTGCTTGGAGTGTCTCCAGGAAGTTCTGCACTGGTCAAATCTGAGAGCTTCTAAGGCGTGTCATTGTTGTGCTGCCTGGGATAATCCTTGCTTAATTACACCTTGACTGAAGTAATGGGTAAAACCATCTTCAGTAAAATGAAATCTCTCGTTGACTTTACTAATTGTAGTACACTATGTTATTATTTGATAAGGAATATAATTCTGTAAAATTGTAACAGTCAAAGAATGGTTGTACATAAGGCATAATTAACAAGGATTAACTGACTATGGGGCCCAAAAATTTTAATAGAATAAATGGAAAAAGACAGTAGTTGACACAGGCATAAAGCTCATTCATCATATATATGACAATGAATTTATACATGTGTAACTAACTAGTGGGTCTTTTTGGAGATGGTCCACCCCAGGCCCCCTTTGTTGTGCATTGGTCTTTGTTTTATTTAGATTTACTCACTATTCATTTGTGATCTGTTGAATTTATGTTACGGTTGTGACAGTGTTGGTTGTCTCTTACGGCTGTCACCAGTAAGTCAACTAGACCCTTACAATGCCTTGGCTAGTTTTGTCATTTATTAGTTCTACATACCAGCTATTATTTACTCACGTGGATGAATTCATTTAATACAAGCATTTGTTTAATTATCTTTATATTATTTACACTCCATGCAGAATGGCTTACTACTCACACTGTTTTTCACTGCTGAATATATCACACACAGCTCATGTGAAAAGCATAAATTTTTAATTCACATTTTCTTTGCAGTCGAGATACTGTAACCCTATTCCTGTACTATATTATATATTTAGGTTACATCCTCACAGTTTTATATGACTATGAGCACATTTCTCCCATTCTCTTTATCAACCAAACTTGATTCCCAACTGAGTGTGATGCAGTAGGTAGGTCAGGTCTCACAAGCTTATACACTACAGTACATGAGAATTTGCCCGCGAGGTGCCATCTCTTGTTAAGTGGTCCCATATTCTTGAACTATGACCTCTGTACCCTCGAACATGGCAGCTGTAGGGGTTGTCATGTTGAATATAAATGCCAAATGTGAAGGCTATAACTCCTTCCATTGTTGAGTTGTGGCATAAATAACTCATGTGACCCTTTCAGCATGAGTAAGCATTGATCTGTTGTAGATTCTTGTGTGCACTTGATGTACCTTTTACAGTTGAGTATAACTGGAAACTAAGTGAGAGATAAGTGCATGCTGTCATATGTGACTGTGGTCATGTAAACATAGGTATAGTTACATGCTTAACAAATAGAACAAACAAGAATTGTGTCCACATGTGAATATATCCACATATTTGTGTATGTTCATGCACATAGACAGATATTAATACATAATCTTGCACAATCTTAAGCAGAAATACACAAAACCCACTAAAGCTCACAATGTACACACACTTGAAAAATCACGCCACATCCAGTGAATCATTTACTGACATACATATTAAAATCTTGTTTGAATGGATTGAGTATAATTCTTCAAAAGTAAATACTGGTAGGTAGATCGGTGATTAATTTTCCTCCCCATAAGTCAAACTCAAATGCACCAGTTTGTTACAGTAAAACTCTTGTACATGTGACAGCTTGATCCAGGACCCTAAGATTCTTCCCTTCACACCAGCCTTGTGCACAGTGGAAGTGTCTGTCATCCTCCCTGGCTCTGAAATCCCAATAGTCTTACCAGAATGATCCTACTGTACCTAATAAGTCTTTTATATCCTGAACTTTATGAAGATGACCTATTAGCCAGTGAGAGAGATTCTTTTATAAATACTATAGTGCTGATGGATGGATGGCAACAAGCAGTCATTTCATAGTGTGTGGTCTTGTTGGGAGGAACAAGGTAGGGTGTTCCCCATACTCATGTTCACCAAAGAGTGTAATAAAAATAGATTTGGGCGAGAATTCCTGGATTTTTTTTTTTTTTTTTTTAATAATACCAACAGTTACTATTTAATTTCTTTTGTAAGTAAAGTAATTGTAGTGGGAGTGGAGGGGTCAGTTTCCATAAAAAATCACCACAGAACTTAACTTCAAATAAAGTCCTAATGTATGCAGTCTACTGTGATGAGTGGAATAAAGGGACCATTCTGGAAACCATGGTGATCTAAAGTACTCTTAGGCAGATTATCATTAATATGATCTTGGATAATCGTTAGTTTACTTCTCCCTGACACACACTCCTGCAGGAAATACAACACATACAGTATCTCGATTGCCACTTTTGTGTTTGTCCACATAAGTTTTAATGCTTTCACTTTTATCTTGCTTTCAATTGCTTAATTTTTTTGCAAAACAAGTTCTTAACTTTGCATTATGATACTTTTGCATTGTGGGAATTTGATATAAAATGCTCACTTGTTCCTTGTTTAATATCTTCTTCTGTACTTAGGCAGAACAGTAATAATTCAATGTGAATTTTTTATATTTTATGTCACTGAAACTTTTAGAAAATTTCAAGTATTAAAACTTAGAAAAACCCTTTAAGTCATGTCGTGAGTAAACCTCAATTACTCTGAACCTCTGCTAATGTCTGTATGAAGTGAGATTTATATGATCGTTTTAACTAAATTTTGTCATGTAAGATTATTGACTACAAATTAAAGGTTTTGTGCAGACATAGCTGGTATGTATTAAATTAGAATGCTCCAGGTGGTATCAACAAACAGAAGAATGATCTGAATTGCTGTGGTTGCCCTTACCTGGATCAGTTTTGGAATTTGTTGGATGTTTGCAAGTGAAGCACCATGTTCTATATGCTGTAGGACCACGTAACTTACCATTGCTCCGCGGTCACTGCAGAGCGACTGTAAGAGAGGGACCAGTGTGTTGATACTAAAGGCTGACGAGTCACTGTCAGACTTATTCATAAAGTTAGATTATACTCTCGGTTATACCTGATACTGAAGCTTAATTACTATTCAGGCTTCAGTATGTAGCAGGAAAGGTGCTGGTATTGGGATGTGCCTGTTTGATATGGTTATTGTTTGACTTAGGATAAGTTTCAGTGCCACTCATATTAATGTACAGCCTACTGAGGAAGAGTGTCCAGTGGAACAAAGGCTCCAGACATCTGACCATGCAACTTTGCACACTTGATTGCATTTGTATATATTGCACTTGAGGACCATTTAAGTTTTAATTGCCAAGCATGGTACTGTACTGGATAACTTTGTAATGTGTCCAGTGAAATTATTTGTCCCATTATAGCCATTTTTCTAGTTTGTTTTGCTTTTGGAATTACATTTCCTTCTCAGTCTGGTTGCATGTGAAGTTGTCAACGAACGGTCATTGACATATATGCAAATAAGATTTAACCCTAATGAAATCTTATTTTCCCCATTTGAAATGTTCTTGCTTACTGACGCCCACCACATCAGGATATAGGCTAATATGGAATGGAATATCTGTTTCTTGGTACAGTACATATTTTATTGGATGCAGAATAGGGCTTGTTTCCCCATTAATATTTTACTTTTGGTAGTGAGTACTTTCAACGATGCTCCTTATCATGTTCTTCTGTATTCAGTCTTCACAATGTGTTCATATTTGAATTGTAAGTACAGTAGTTATTCTTGAACTAAGAGATTCTATATAATTACATAAAGATATTTTGATACTGTAATATGCATGAAATGAGTCATAATAAGGTAAGTTTTATCCTGGAAGTTTTATTATTGTGCATCTCTGAGTCACTCATGTGAATCTCGTTGGTATGAATGAAGATTTACCTAGTGTGAACCTGTAAGTGTGAACCAGGAGGTCATGTCTGTACTGTTGCTCACTCTTTGTTTTGTGTATATGAAGAGTTACTATTGAACCCCTTGAAGAGTTTAGTTAAGTGTCTGTGGGCATGTTATGTTCTGAATACAGGATGATTACTATTGGGAAAGATTGATGATATGAACATTTCAAAATCCTACGTTCTGCTCTGTACGAAACTGTTGCTTGACTCATTATACTGTTGATTAATAAATTTGTAAAATAATTTTTTTCGATCTCTTATACTTCCTGAACCAACCATCTAGAGCACTGTATGTATTTATTTATATATACTGTACTGTGCTGTGTTAAGTTTAAGACATTTTTCAGAAAAGTATCGAGTATAACGCTCTTGTTAGCGTATAGAGATGATGGAGTGTTGTGAGGAAATGATACAACTACTGTAATTTCATTTGGGTTTATTGTTTACAAGCCTTTATGATCTTTCATCCAAATCTGAAAAAGAAAATATTTGATGGATAAGTATAATTTATTTTGGTATGAATATAACATGAAAATTGTAAGGGTTCTAAAACAACTTACGGTGATATTCAAAGAAAATGGAAAGAATTGAAAGAAGCAAGTTTGAAATTTCAGACAGAAATTAAAGTGATTTTCTTTTGATATTTGAAAAATGAAAGAAGAAAACGTTTTTGGAGTCTTATAAGGATAGAGCAGAAAGAAGAAGAATATGTTTAGACCACAATGTTGGCTAGTGGGAGACAACACATTGGATATATGGTAGCTTGATGCTAGACCCCTCCACTGTACAGGATATCTACCATAGGTTAATGATTTGGAAATTGAAATGATGAACAAAACACCAACACCACATAACAGGATAGCTTTAGTGTGGGATAGTCTTCACAGGATAGTCTCAGCATGCAGATAATGTACAGTATCAAGAAATCATGTTGATGAATTTAACATCCTGGTAGCACAAGATTGACAAGACATGGGATTGAAATACACTGTCAGAAATTAAGGTTCAAGGTTCAACTCTATTATCACAGTATATGAACACCAGCATGGGATTATTATGTTGGAAATTGGATTGAACTTCATGCAAGGGGGTCCAATTCTGTGTAGACTAGTTTTAGCGTAGGATTAATTGTAGGAGAAAGGAAGTTTTATGGACCTGTTTGGAATTTAAGTTGATGAAAGCTTCCTGTCAGCACAGGGTTTAGTGAAAATGAGTCAATTTCTATGTGGTATATGTGGTACTTGATAGAGGTACTGTAATGGGGAAGAGGTTATAAGAAATGGGGGGAAAATAGGTGAATTGTGAGTCGTGGTTTCCTAAAAAGATTTATGGTTCATTAGTGAATTTGTTCTTAGTTTTTATTGTTATTAATAATTCTTTTACACAACGACGTAAATAGACTTAAGATTGTATTTATGTTTTTCTTTAAGAGATTTGCTTCCCTTTCAGAGACAATCATTGATTTGGGATTTAGCAAATGATATGTCAAGGTGATCTGTTGAATGAAGCAATACCATTAAGAACACTCACTCTTCCGTAATTTGAATTATTAGTATCGTTCGACTCTACAAACATTTTTGTATAATACTTAACTGGTACGGTAGTCTGTTTATATTGACTTGAAATGTGTTTGTTTCATCCTGACACTGTAGTTTGGTGTGGGGAATACAGTACATATTGACAAGGGTTGTATTGTACAGCATATGCCACTGTGTGCTGTACTTTAACATTGGGGAATTGGATAAAGCTCATGTGATGTTGATGGAGGAAGTTATACTGTAATATGTATTGAGTGTAAAGTCAATTGGATAAATTTTTTTTTTTTTTGTAGTAAAGGATCAGTCATATTTTGCTTGTTAAGGGAGTTATCTAGAGAGCATCATATTAATTTGGAGTATTAATAGAAGTGCGAATCTAAAGAAAATTATAGGTCTTTATTATTTAACCACTTATCAGCTTAAAAGCCATTCGGGCAGTTGGTCTATCTGGTGTTAGTACAGGAGGAAACTGTTGAGCTTGGAGGAAACCTTTGACCTATTGGTGACTTGTACGCACATTACCACTGCCATCCCCTTGAGACAACTTTTCCTAGTGATAAATATTTGGGCATTAGTGTGGGTTTTGAAATCGCTAGTAATTTTGATAAATTTTGTGTTATTTTACCCATACTGTTTTACATTTCAATAAGGTATGGTTAGATTTAGAAAAGGTAAATTGGGATTGAACGAACTCAAGATTGATTTGTGTATTGATTTGTGTACAGGTGATAAATATGTATTTCAAGTGACTGATTGATATCTGAAGTAGAAATAATTCATAAACTGGTTGAATATGTATTGTTTATAAGCATTTTTAGAACATTCCGGTAAATTGTTTTAAGTTACTAATACAAAACTACGTATAAACCTGTACTGTACAAAATATAAAGGTTGTCCTGATTTATGAACTATATTTGGAACTTGTTTGTGAGTGTGTGAAAATGTTCAAGATGTGATTGAATGTGAACACCAAGCATGTATGACTGTGAAGAAGAGTTAGTATGAAATGTGTCCCTTATAGCTGTTTGTACATTACATCATTGGAAGCCTATTTTTCTCATAAACTAAAGAAGGAAATTATGATGTAATGTTTTGTAGTTTTTACTTTTATTAGGACCTGTTAGTGACAAAACACATTATTAAAGTACAGCCACATGTTTATTCTTGCCACTGTGCTCAAGAATATTATATGAATGCAGAACATCACTTTCATAAAGCAGTCATATTTTAGCTGTTAGTGCTCACATTATTAGGGGGTTAGGTAGATACTGTACTGTAGTAGGATTAAGGAATTATATATTATTTTGATGGGATTTTGCCTTTTGTATTGTTGGTGGGATTATGTTCAGATCTATTTTGATGGAGTTTTATCTACCGTTGAGTTGATGAAGGTCTGGTCCTTGACTATTTTTATTTTGGGAATATTTTTATTATTTTGTTGGGAGACTTTTGTCCACTGTTATTTGGTGTTGGGATTTTGGCTCTGGATTAATTTGTGGTTGGCTCTTCCTCTGTGGGATTTTGTGGCAGCACCGGACACCTTCCCCACTATCCCACCCATTCGACCACAAAAGTCTCTCTCTCCCCCATCACCCCCTAGCTATGTATGTCAATTTTTAAAGGACTTGTGGTAGATAATGTCCCGTTCTTGCCCTATAGACCATAGGATAGTGCGTCTTTTCTCCCACAGTGTGTTTTAACTTTGCTTTGGTTTAATTTGAGTTTATTGAGTAAAAATTCTTACAGTATTCATTGAGGATAACACATATAGTATTAGTGTATGGAGATGTGTTGCCTTAACTCTAATTCCTTAAACTTCTCATAGAATTTAATATAATCCCTGACGTGTAAGTATTTTAGACTCCATAAGTCCATAATTTAATGGATTTTTACTCTATCTTCACCTGTCTAAATGTGATTATAGGATTTCTGTTGATTTCATCTCTAAAGTTTGTTAGGAAGTATTGTGTATTTAAATCACCAGAAGATAAGGCACCCCAGTTTATTTCACCTGAAGACTAATCACCTTAACCAGATAGTGTTTGGTGTTTAATCATCAGGTGAAATAAGCTGGGGTGTGGACCTTAGCTTCACATGATCCAATATTTCCCTTGACTTTGTAATGAAAAATATTTGTGCTGGGCGAATCACGGTATAACACGTCACTATGATTTTTAATTTAGACGTGATATTTACATTGTGTTATATGCAGCACAAATTTAGTTATAATATGATTAATAAAACTGGAATGGAAAAAGCTGAAAGCACAAATTTGCATTAATCAAGGTTTATTTTCAATAGTATACAGCATCCAGCTGCCATTGTTGCTACAGCGGGTGTGAATTTAATATTTTTTTTTCTTGGGTGGGAAACCAGGAGACGAATTGATACAGTATTGCATTGTTTAACTGTACGTACCTGTAAACTAATTACTGTACGTTTATTCTATTTGCACCATGTTGTATTGCAAAGCTTAATAATTATGTTCGGCGAATATTTCCAGCGATCAAAGATATAAGAAACATTTATGTGGTTAATTAAAGCCTAATGACTGAAATTGATGATATAAATAGTATCAAAATTATGTTGCGGAAATTCCGTACCTTAATCAATCAGGCGTTACGTGAACTTATCTAGTTAAGGAAGAACCCGTGTAATTTGAACTAATGCAAAATTATTCATATTTACCAGTATTTGTTGATATATATTTTATGCACTTACATATTCACATTTACTTACATATACAGTATTTACTTTCATTCCTGATTCATTTGTGGATTATTTTTTATTTTGTGTATTTTTGGGGATTCGTTCTCCTTGTTGTGGTTGGATAGTTTTGTTTCTGCCCATGATGGAGTCGTTCACCTGAGGGTCTTCTTCACCTGTCATAAATGCCCCTCTCTCTCTCTCTCTCTCTCTCTCTCTCTCTCTCTCTCTCTCTCTCTCTCTCTCTCTCTCTCTCTCTCTCTCTCTCTCTCTCTCTCTCTCTCTCTCTCTCTCTCTCTCTCTCTCTCTCTCTCTCTCTCTCACTCTAACTTCAAACATGTCACTATCATTTTTTTGTTAACATTAAAGAGATATTTATGCAGTAACTCCATTTAGGGAATGAACTGGGCGAGACACTTTCATTACATCAAGCGCCGCGACGATTTGCCAGAAAATGAACTGGAACGTAAATTAAAAAACAAAAAAAGGGAAATACACTCGGGCCTCTGATTGGCTGTTTTGATGATGGGATACACTTAGCAGAGGGTGTAAGTGGGTGTATAAGATGGGATGTGGGTGTAATACATCTTCTTCCACAGGGTGTATGGAGAGTATATTAGAGGAGAGTTATTTGGTACACAGTACATAGAGTTTATATGTGTATCTCAGTCTTAGGTTGGAGTGTAAGGTTGGGTGTAGGTGTCATTCTTGAGGTGTAGAGGATGAGTATGGCTGAAGGTTGATACAATACACATGTTACAGTAGAGGTGTATAATCTTAGACTAGGTGTATAAGGGGTGGGTTTCGATGCTGTGTTATTCATAGCGTGTAGATGGTGTATTGGTGCCATACTCTACACAGGAATGACTAGTGTGTGCCATCCAACACTGTGTAAGGGAGAGTGGGTGTTTATAGCTAATATTACTCATAAGGTGTAGAGATTGACTGATTTTCTGTGTGTTGGAGACGTGTGTTTACGGGTGGGTGTGGGTGGGAGTACCAGTGTGTGTGTATGGGTGTATGTATGTGTGTGGTGTGTGTGGGGGGGTGTATGTATGTGTGGTGTGTATGTATGTGTGTGTGTGTGGTGTGTGTGTTATAGGTATAATATGTTTTATTTCTGAATTGTGATAATGTTAGTGATTGAATTTTGAGTGTGATTAATGTTCATGAATTATTTTTGTTTTTTCATTGTTTTTTACAATAATTTTTTTCCTTTAAAATTAGATATTATTATTATTATTATTTTTATTTTTGAATGTTCAATGTTTTGTTTTTCTTTCATATTCAAATGTTCACTGCTGTTTTGTCATCAAATATTGTGTAATTTTTCTTTTTGCTTTCATACTCAAGTGTTTGATGGAAGTATATTTTATGCGGGATTTTTACACACACACACACACACACACACACACACACACACACACACACACACACACACACACACACACACACACACGAAAAAAAAAAAAGTTACATTATGTCAGAATTTTTTTTTTTAGTTAAAGGTTTATATTGGCATGAACTAGTTGCCAAATATGGTTGTTAATTAACCAGATTTGGAGTGAAATAAACCTTTTTTAGTGTTGTTTGTTGTACAGTATGTGACCTAATTGATGGTGTTATAGTTGGCCAGTGACGTCATTCTGTCAGATGGTTCGTGTGTGGTACCTGTTTCACTATTATTATTATTATGGGAGTGTGTAGTTGTGGATGGCGTGGGTGTTTTTATGTGGATGGTGTGGGTGTGTATGAGATAAATGTGGATGTGTAACCCATGCATGGTATGGGTACGGAAGGAACAAGGGTGCATGGGTTTAGAAGGAACATATGGTGCGTGGGCATGTGAGATAGATGTTGTAGGCATGGAAGACATAGGGTGTGGGGGCATGGAAGGCATATATACATGGCGTGTAGTCATATAGGGCGTGTGGGAGCATGGCCTTGCACCGGAGCGTGTAGGCGGGTTTCGCTTGAGCCGTCATGTGTTCAGCCCTCCTTCTCCCCTACTCCCTCTCCTCTTCCCTTCTTTCCTACCCTTTCTCTCCTCCCTTCCCTATCTCCTCTCCTGTTTTTTTTTCCTATCTCCCCTCCTCCTATCTTCTCTCCTTTCCTCCTCACTCCAACTTGTCTCACTCCTTACATCTCTCCTCCTCTTTTCACTCTTCTACCCCCCCCTCCCCCAAAAATATCCCAAGAGAACTTTTTTTTATTATATATTAGATCTATTGTGATATACCTTTTTTATATAGAAAATTTGACCAGTCTGGCCCACCCCCCAAAGAATTAAAACATTGATTATTAGACCTGTAATATTTGGCTATTCAGATCCTTAATTAATTTTGGATGGCTCGGTATTCAAAATTCATGGCCTAATAAACACACTTAAAATGATTTGATTTTTTCTTTTTTTTTATTTAGGTAGGTTTGGAGATGATAGAATCCAGTGCCGGTGTTGGTAGGGAGGCAGGCGAAGGTTCCTCAGGTGTAGTTTCCATTAACACAAAAAAACAGGGGGCTGATTTAGTGCTCAGTGAGGTGGTGTTTCGTTCGATTTACCATCCATGCATGTAAAGTTCCTCCCCTCGCTTCTGCTTCTGTTATCATGCAAGGTAAGATTGTCTGACTGTCTTGTAGTGGCAGGTAAGAGTGTCTGTATCTTGTAGTGGCAGGTAAGATTGTCTGTCTGTCTTGTAGTGGCAGGTAAGATTGTCTGACTGTCTTGTAGTGGTAGGTAAGATTGTCTGTCTGTCTTGTAGTGGCAGGTAAGATTGTCTGACTGTCTTGTAGTGGCAGGTAAGATTGTCTGACTGTCTTGTAGTGGCAGGTAAGGGTCTGTCTGTCTTGTAGTGGCAGGTAAGATTGTCTGACTGTCTTGTAGTGGCAGGTAAGATTGTCTGACTGTCTTGTAGTGGCAGGTAAGATTGTCTGTATCTTGTAGTGGCAGGTAAGATTGTCTGACTGTCTTGTAGTGGCAGGTAAGGGTCTGTCTGTCTTGTAGTGGCAGGTAAGAGTGTCCGCCATTACCTTTTGAAGAACCGCTTCTGCCACAAGTGATCAGTACAAGGACCTGATCAGTATTAGGGCAGATATGATCAGTGTTAGAGCAGACGTGAACACTATTAGCACAGATGTGATCAGTGTTAGAGCAGACATGATCAGTGTTAGGGCAGATGTGATCAGAGTAGAGCAGATATGATCAGTGTTAGAGCAGACATGATCAGTATTAGGACAGATGTGATCAGAGTAGAGCAAACATGATCAGTGTTAGGGCAGATGTGATCAGTGTTAGAACAAGGGGCAGTGTACCATGGTGTGTGTAGGGACGGGAGTGTGGTAGTGGACCTTGGGGCTTTGATCACACGACGACCCTCCTCTACCACCACCACCTCCTCCTCTACCACCACCACCTCCTCCTCTACCACCACCACCTCCTCCTCTACCACCACCACCTCCTCCTCTACCTCCTCCTCCTCCTCTACCACCACCTCCTCTTCTACCTCCACCTTCCACCACTGCCAACATTACACCCCGACCATATACTGTACCAACCACTACACCCTCACCCCTTACACTCCACCCTTACACACCACCCTTACACACCACCCTTACACACCACCCCTTACACACCACCCCTTACACACCACCCCTTACACACCACCCCTTACACACCACCCCTTACACACCCCCCCTTACACACACCCCCCCCTTACATACCACCCCCACCACCACTCTCCTTTGATGGCTCCTCGGTTCCTCTCTCTCCATATATATATTCCAGGGATTTCATGAGCGTGTCGCTGATAGTGTGTGTGTAGGGGAGAGAGAGAGAGAGAGAGAGAGAGAGAGAATTATGTCTGAATGTGTATAAATACGTACGTGTGTGTGTGTGTGTGTGTGTAAAGATGAAGCATGCTCGTATTACATGTACATCAGTTGACTTATGGTGGGGGTCACGATGAGAGATTGGGGCCTATTAGGACTGTCGCTCATCTGATATCTGACCTTCCTTGACCTTGTCTTTGACCTCGATCTCGGGACAGGTCAACTACTGGCAGTTTCCTTGTTCATCCTGGAAGTGAACAGTGTATTTAGTATTAGGTTCCTTGCCCTGGGAAAAATAAAACCAGCTCTTGTTTACTTAATAGAGGTGTCGATGTTTAGATAAATATTAAGTTTAGTTCAAATTTTATTGATTAAAAATAGTTCAGATTATTGTTTGAGAATGGATAGTGATGGTAGTGTAGATAGTAATACTGTAGTGATGATAGTAGCAGTAGTATTTGTGATGATAGTAATTGTTTAACTCTTGATTATAATGCCGTATGCTTAATGTTGTAAGTATATAAGTAAAGAGCAATGGCCTATAACGGGGTAACACCAGAGACGAAAGGTGATTTAAGTAACATGGAGTCGACGACCATATCACCCACACACATGACCTTTCCTCCCCTCTGGTCTGTGTAGGAAATTGACCTGGGGAGTGGGAGATTGACCTGGGGAGTGGGAGATTGACCTGGGGAGTGGGAGATTGTCCTGGGGAGTGGGAGATTGACCTGGGGAGTGGGAGATTGTCCTGGGGAGTGGGAGATTGACCTGGGGAGTGGAAAATTGTCTTGGGAGTGGGAGATTGACCTGGGGAGTGGGAGATTGACCTGGGGAGTGGAAAATTGTCTTGGGGAGTGGGAGATTGACCTGGGGAGTGGGAGATTGACCTGGGGAGTGGGAGATTGACCTGGGGAGTGGAAAATTGACCTGGGGAGTGGGAGATTGACCTGGGGAGTGGGAGATTGACCTGGGGAGTGGGAGCTTGACCTGGGGAGTGGAAAATTGTCTTGGGGAGTGGGAGATTGACCTGGGGAGTGGGAGATTGACCTGGGGAGTGGAAAATTGTCTTGGGGAGTGGGAGATTGACCTGGGGAGTGGGAGATTGACCTGGGGAGTGGAAAATTGTCTTGGGGAGTGGGAGATTGACCTGGGGAGTGGGAGATTGACCTGGGGAGTGGGAGATTGACCTGGGGAGTGGAAAATTGTCTTGGGAGTGGGAGATTGACCTGGGGAGTGGGAGATTGTCTTGGGTAGGAGGAGTTTGTTTTGGGATACACTTAAATTGTTTATCGAAGCAGAATATTGAACGTGTGTGTGTGTGTGTGGAGGAATTAATCAGAGTGTCTTGTTACCCATTGACGTATTCTTGTGGGTGATTTGAAGTCCACCACTAACACACACGCACTTAACACACTCTTACAGCACTCATAACGCACTCTTAACACACACCTAACACATTCTTAACACACACACACACACACACCGACACACACCTGGGTTCCTCCTCACGCACTCACCTCTGAAGCCCACGACTAGCACACAATTAACACACACACACACACACACACACACCTGGGTTCGTCCTCACACACTCAACTGAGAAGCCCTCTTTAATTTTTCCTCCTCGTAAAGTTTTGTGACGTCACTTTTTCGAACCCTATTTAAGAGGAAAAAGTTACAGTATAATTCCTTCTCCCTGTATCTTCTTCTTCCTCCTTCCTTCTTCCTCCTTCGTTCTCTTCCTTCTTCCTCCTTCTCTTCCGTCTTCCTCCTTCTCTTCCGTCTTCCTCCTTCTCTTCCTTCTTCCTTCCTTCTCTTCCCTTTCTTCCTTTTGTTGGTGTTCTTGAGTTTCTTCCTTCTTCCTTCTTCTTTCTGTCTTCCTTCTCTCTTCCTTCTTCCTTCTGTCTTCTTTCCTTCTCTCTTCCTTCTTCCTTCTCTTCCCTTTCTTTCTCTTGTTATTGTTCTTGAGTTTCTTCCTCCTCCTCCTCTTCTTCCTTCTTCTTCTCCCTTCTTCCTTCTCTTGTTATTGTTGTTCTAGTGTTTCCTCCTCGTCTTATTCTTCTCCTCTACCTTTTTCTCTTGTTCCTCCTCTTCTTCTTACTCACTCTCCCCCATCCCCCCCCCCCCACTTCCTCTTTTCCCACCCATTTTCCCCCCCATCACCCACCACTCCTTCACCCTCCTCCACATCCCTACACCCCCCCCCCCTCCCTCACATACCCATCCCCTCCACTCCCCCCACACACACACCCACCCCCTTCCTCCCCAATCCCTCCCCCTCACCCCCTTCCTCACCTACCCCCCCTACCCCCTCCTCACCCCCTCCCCCCCCCCACCTACCCCCTACCCCCCCCCCCATAAAGCAAGAGAAAACCCCTCCCGGATCACTCCTTTATTTACATTCAGGATGAGAGAGACGAGAGACGAGTCACCTTTGGGAAGTTAATGAGAATAAGTTCAGTAATGGCGGCAAGTTTTACAGGTGAAGTTTTAATTTCCTCTCGGGTTTATTTTTCAGGTGAAGTTTAATTTTTGTCGGGTTTAATTTTGTCTGGGGTTTATTTCTACATGATGAAGTTTTACTATGAGAAAAGGTTTATTTTTTCCAGTTGGTTTTATTTAAGGTTTTATTTTTAGGTGAAGTTCGTTTT
Organism: Homarus gammarus; assembly: GCA_958450375.1. Lineage (NCBI taxonomy): Eukaryota > Metazoa > Arthropoda > Malacostraca > Decapoda > Nephropidae > Homarus > Homarus gammarus. The sequence continues at coordinate 1,616,474 of CAUDMG010003106.1, forward strand.
ATTTTCCCGGTGAATTAATGGGTGATGGTGGTGGAAGTGAGGGAGGCAGACAGGTGTTGGAGTGTGTTGAAGCTTGTTGGTGGTGAGGGAGACTTGTGTTGGTGATGAGGGAGACTGGTGTTGGTGATGAGGGAGACTGGTGTTGGTGATGAGGGAGACTGGTGTTGGTGATGAGGGAGACTTGTGTTGGTGATGAGGGAGACTGGTGTTGGTGATGAGGGAGACTGGTGTTGGTGATGAGGGAGACTTGTGTTGGTGATGAGGGAGACTGGTGTTGGGGGAAGATTTTGGTGTTGACTGAAACTTTAGATGGAAGGAGTGTATATGTTTCACTGACTAGGAGGAGGAGGAAGATGATGGGTGACAGGAGGAGGAAGAGGAGGAGGATGATGGATGGTAGGAAGAGGAGGAGAGAGGATGATGGATGGTAGGAAGAGGAGGAGAGAGGATGATGGATGGTAGGAAGAGGAGGAGAGAGGATGATGGATGGTAGGAAGAGGAGAGAGGATGATGGATGGTAGGAAGAGGAGGAGGAGAGAGGATGATGGATGGTAGGAAGAGGAGGAGAGAGGATGATGGATGGTAGGGAGAGGAGGAGAGAGGATGATGGATGGTAGGGAGAGGAGGAGAGAGGATGGTGGATGGTAGGAAGAGGAGGAGAGAGGATGATGGATGGTAGGAAGAGGATGATGGATGGAAGGAAGAGGATGATGGATGGAAGGAAGAGGAGGAGAGAGGATGGTGGATGGTAGGAAGAAGAGGAGAGAGGATGATGGATGGAAGGAAGGGAGATGGAGGAGGAGAGAGGATGATGGATGGTAGGAAGAGGAGGAGGAGAGAGGATGATGGATGGTAGGAGGAGGAGGAGAGAGGATGATGGATGGTAGGAAGAGGAGGAGAGAGGATGATGGATGGTAGGAAGAGGAGGAGAGAGGATGATGGATGGTAGGAAGAAGAGGAGAGAGGATGATGGATGGAAGGAAGGGGATGATGGATGGTAGGAAGAGGAGAGAGGATGATGGATGGTAGGAAGAGGAGGAGAGAGGATGATGGATGGTAGGAAGAGGAGGAGAGAGGATGATGGATGGTAGGAAGAGGAGGAGAGAGGATGATGGATGGTAGGAAGAGGAGGAGAGAGGATGATGGATGGTAGGAAGAGAGAGGAGAGAGGATGATGGATGGAAGGAAGGGGATGATGGATGGTAGGAAGGAGGAGAGAGGATGATGGATGGTAGGGAGAGGAGGAGAGAGGATGATGGATGGTAGGAAGAGTAGGAGAGAGGATGATGGATGGTAGGAAGAGGAGAGAGGATGATGGATGGTAGGAAGAGGAGGAGAGAGGATGATGGATGGTAGGGAGAGTAGGAGAGAGGATGATGGATGGTAGGAAGAGGAGGAGAGAGGATGATGGATGGTAGGAAGAAGAGGAGGAGGAGGAAGAAGAAGGGTAATGGTTGGCATGAGGAGGAGGAGTGATGTATAACAGAAAAAGGAGGAAGGTGAGAGAGAGAGAGAGAGAGAGAGAGAGTCTTCTTTCATTCTGACGTGTATGTTTGTATATATTTACGAGACAGACAGACACATAAACATCACTACTTTAAGTTAAGGTAAAGGGGGGGGAACTTGATGGTAGGAACATAGCCTTTTTTTTTTTTTCCTCGCTATAAAAGCTAAAGGAACCGACATTTATTAGCTCTGATAGGGAAATAGCCTCAGAGGAAAACTGTCTTTTAGCTCTCCTTAAAAAAAACACCCTCGTTGAACGCGTCGTTAGCTGGGAAATCGCCGTGAGAATTAGCTGCCATAAAGCTAATTTGATTTTATAATGGGCAGCAAATGAGGGGGATTTTCAGCCTTGGGATATTGATGGGGATTTTTGTTTATTATTATTATTATTATTATTATTATTATTATTATTATTATTATTATTGTTATTGTTCTTGTTGTTATTGTTGTAATGTGTTTGTCAGCCTCTCCTCACTGACTTGACTTGTGGGTTATACTTCCCTGAGCAATATTTTTTTTTTCTCTCTCATTAATTAATTCAGGTAAAAGTTTATATTGCTGTGATTTTTCAGCACTCCTGGTATCTTGTTAGCCTAGCCGGGAGGGATTCTCTGGAGGTAGTTGGGATGGGAGGGGGATTCTCTGGAGGTAGCTGGGATGGGAGGGATTCTCTGCTGGGTAGCTGGGATGACCTGATTCTAACTGGGATTGTTAGAGAGATACCCTTATACCCCGGGATGAGCACAGTAGGTCATGACCCAGACACTATTATCGGGACACGTAGGGTCTTATTGGCACACATTAAGGGCCCGTCGGTATAGATCGACCCTAATTTGTCCCCAGGATGCTCGAGGCGGGGGAGGGGGGGTTAAGGGGTCAGCTGATGGGTGTTTTAAGGTCAGGGTATGGTTAAGGTCAGGTCGGGGGAAGAAAGGGTAAGGATCTATCTGTCTTTGGCCTATGATTCAGTATATGATAATTTGACCTATAATTTTCAGTGATAATTTGGCCTATAATTTTTAGTGATAATTTGACCTTTAATTCTTTGTGATAATTTGGCCTATAATTCAGTATAATATAATTGAGTGTTATGTTGTCCTGGTAACTGAGTGGCGTCAACTGCTGAACTGTTTTGACTTGTAATTATCGGCAAATTATTTCGCGTCAGTAAATTATGAAAATGTTATGACAAAATTAACTCTGTTGATGGTATTAATTTATTTATGCCTGTGTGTTTATTGAGATAAATTAGTTAATATTGTTTATTTATTTGTATATTTTGTTTTATTGTTTTTGCTATTATTAATATTGTTACTACTATTACTACTGCTACTACTACTATTACTACTACTACTACTACTATTACTACTACTACTACTTCTACTTCTACTACTACTACTACTTCTACTACCACCACCACCACCACAACTACTACTATACTATTACCCTTTATTATTATTATTATTATTATTATTATTATTATTATTATTATATTTTAAACTGTTCCTGGTAATAGTTTGTTATATTTGGGGGAAGTGGAGAGGAGAGGAATAATTGGAGACCTATGAGGCAGACTGGTCCATGTCCCGGTCCAGTGAAACCCAGGTAATATATCCCGGTCCACAGTTATTGGTCCAATGAAATCTAGGCATTATATCCCGGTCCAGTGAAGCAGGTCCAATATGTCCCGGTCCAGTGAAAGCCAACATATAAAAACCCGGTCCCGGTCCACGTCCTAAAAAGACACACCCACTGTCCCGGTCCACTAGGGTCCGGGAACTCCCCTCTGCCTCCTCACCTTTAACCAGCCGAACCCTCTGTGGTAATTGATGGTTAAAAGGTAATTAAAGGTTGATGGTTTGTTTGGTGGACCCCTGGAGGTTAGTTATTGGGGGGGGGGGGGGATTACACACTAAGTAAGGTTAGGTTAAGTTAGTTAGGTTAGTTTAGGTTTTTAAGGTTAAGGTATGTTTACTATCTGTGGTCGACCTATTCCTGTTTTCTGTTTGTCTACCTGTGATCGACCTATTCCCGATTGTTTACAGTTTGCCTACCTGTGTGTGTGTGTGTGTGTGTGTGTGTGTGTGTGTGTGTGTGTTCGACTATCATATTGATTATACACACCAACGTGAGGTCCTTTGAGACTATACTGTGACACGTTCCCTCCCAGTGGACGAGGGAGGGAGGGTAGCAGGTTTGGAGGATGGAAGGGAGGGCTCTTCTCCCTTCCATCCTCTCCCAACCTTTCCCTCTCCTTTCCCTTTATCTCGTAGTAGGATGCTGGGAAATTGAGTGGTGGTGCTAGGAGGCAGTGCTGCTAGGATAATGGCGATACTAGGAAGAGTGGTGCGAGGAGGTGGTACTGCTAGGAAAATGAAGGTGCTAAGAGGTGTTACTGCTAGGAAGAAGTGGAGCTAGGAGGTGGTACTGCTAGGGAAATGAAGGTACTAGATACTGCTAGGAGAACAACAATGCTAGGAAGATGGTGATGCTAGGAGAATGACGATGCTAGGAGGGAATGGTGCTAGGAGAACAACGAAGCTCGGAAGGTGATGGATGGTGCTAGGATAACACAACACAGCACAGCAACATAACACAGCAACACAACCACAACACAACACGGAGCTAATGAAATACAGGAAGATAAACTACAACTTGACAAACAATAACAATAACAATTCATTATATTCACGGGGGAAGGTTATTAAACGTGGTCCCTTGGGAGTGATCTTAATTGCCTCGTTAGTATGCTTAATTATATAACAACTACACAATACACACCCTAAAAAGCGCTGGAATAAATTAGTGTATTGTCTGTTTGAACGTGTTAAGGTGTTTGTGTGTGTGTTTGTAAGAGCCTTTGATGGTGGTGGTGAGGATTGGTGGTTGTGGTAATGGTGATTGATGGATGATAATAATAATAATAATAATAATAATAATAATAATAGTAAAATTCTACTCCATGTTGTATAATTAATAGAAATAACGGTAATAATGATAATACAGCAATAAAGGGTGGGAGGAGGCGGATGGAAGGAAGACGGGGGGGGGGGGGGGTGTTAGGTGTCCCTTTAACAGCCTGGGTGGTAATTACCCAACCATTGTTAACATGTCCCCGTCCAGGTGTGTGCTTGGGCTCTCCTGGTCTGTCTGTGAGGGAGGGAGGGAAGAGGTGAGGGGGGGGGGGAGGGAAGAGGAAGTTTAAGAGGTAGGGAGGGGGGGGGGTGAGGGAGAGGAAGCAGGGAGAGGAGGGAGGGGTGATAGTAGTGGCGGGGAGTGAGAGGGAGGGGACTGAGTGAGAGACTGGAGATATATATTCTCTTTGTGTTGACAGTGTTCTCATTTGGGTTCGGTCTGTCTCTCCGTGTCTCCAACGTCTTCATTGTCTCCGTGTGTCTCTCTCTTTGCCATCATTGTTTTTGTCTCCAGTCTCTCTCTGTCTCTCTCTCTCGTCGTCTTCTTTATCTCTTCGTATTTTGTCTTTTCTCTCTCTATTTCTCTAACTTATTTATCTAGTATTCTCTCCAGGAAGTCAGTCAGGAAAGGTAATCATTGAGGTAATTAGTGCATTTATTAATTAATCTCTTAAGGTGTTATAGTGTCAGCGTCTTGTGTCATTAGTGAGAGAGACAAGTGAGAGAGAGAGAGAGAGAGAGAGATAAGTGAGAGAGAGACGCGTTATGAGATATTCCCTTTGTACTTCCAGGCGACCATTAGTTAAATTCAGTATTACGGGGTTAGGTTAGGTTGGGTAGTTGGGTGGGTGCAGCACAGGTAGTTGGGTGGGTGCAGCACAGGTAGTTGGGTGGGTGCAGCACAGGTAGTTGGGTGGGTGCAGCACAGGTAGTTGGGTGGGTGTAGCACAGGTAGTTGGGTGAACATAACACAGGTAGTTGGGTGGGTGTAGCACAGGTAGTTGGGTGAACATAACACAGGTAGTTGGGTGAACATAACACAGGTAGTTGGGTGGGTGTAGCACAGGTAGTTGGGTGAACATAACACAGGTAGTTGGGTGGGTGTAGCACAGGTAGTTGGGTGAACATAACACAGGTAGTTGGGTGGGTGTAGCACAGGTAGTTGGGTGAACATAACACAGGTAGTTGGGTGAACATAACACAGGTAGTTGGGTGGGTGTAGCACAGGTAGTTGGGTGAACATAACACAGGTAGTTGGGTGAACATAACACAGGTAGTTGGGTGAACATAACACAGGTAGTTGGGTGAACATAATCACGTACCTGGCGTTTGAGAATCCGGGATCAGGACCAGATTCTCGTCGGCTCATTAAATCGGAGTAATCCTGTCAGGTGTGTGTGTCCCGTGCTTGTGTTGAGTCGATAATGGGGCTGCCTTAGTGCTTGGTCTCCTTGTACTGCTTTCTGTCTGTCTGTCTGTCTCTTGTCTGTCATTCATTCTTATTATCTCGCTATAAAAGGAAGGGATGGTGCATTGCTCTCTCTCTCTCTCTCTCTCTCTCTCTCTCTCTCTCTCTCTCTCTCTCTCTCTCTCTCTCTCTCTCTCTCTCTCTCTCTCTCTCTCTCTCTCTCATATGTCCATCTAACCCATGTTTGAAGCTATCCAGCATATTCGTGTTAATGATGATGTTTGGTGACTTGTTCCACTCGTCCACTACTCTATTTCCAAACCAGTGTTTACCTATTTCACGCCTGAATCTAAATTTATCTAATTTAAAAACATTGCTACAAGTTCGCTCCTAGTTGGTTAGTTTGAGTACCCTTGTTATATCACCTTTTTTTAGCCCTGAGTTATATTTATACACCTGGATCATATTGCCCCTCACTCTACGTCTCTCGAGGGAGTGCAAATTAAGATGCTTTAACCTGTCTCTGTACTCAAGGTTCCTAATGCCTGGGATTAGTCTTTTATCCTCTGAACTCTTTCTAAGGATTCTATATCCATTCTGTAATACGGTGACCAGAATTGAACTGCGTAATCTAAGTGAGATCTGACAAGCGCAAGATATAGTTTTTGGATAACCTCGTTAGTCTTGTAACTAACACTCCTTTGTATGAGAGAGAGAGAGAGAGAGAGAGAGAGAGAGAGAGAGAGAGTGTATCCTGTTAACCATCCCGGTAGTGTGGACAGGTGGAGAGAGCATCACGATCGGGCGCGTCAGTCAGTAGATTACTCACGATAATGGATCTGGCGGTCATCACTCAACCCCTTGTCTGTCTGCCTTCCATTTTCCTCGTCTTGGGGATGTCTGTCTGTGTCTTGGGTCAGTCTGTTGTCTGTCATTTTCCTCGTCTTGGGGGACGTCTGTCTGTCCACCTAGTATTTTCCTCGTCTGTCTGTCGCTAACTATCATTTCCTCGTATTTCTTAGGGGGGGGGGGGGGCAGTCGTCTCTGGGTCAGTTTAGGTCAAGTGAGGTAATGCGTTGTTAAGGCTTAAGGTGTCGTAAATTACTCAATGTTACGCCAAATTAATCGACAAAGGGCGTGAGTCACTTAAGGCGAGATCTTAAGTAATGACAACAGAACTGACTCACTTTATACGAGGTTCTAAATAATGGCAACAGAACTGAGTCACTTTATACGAGGTTCTAAATAATGGCAACAGAACTGAGTCACTTTATACGAGGTTCTAAATAATGGCAACTGGACTGACTGACTCTATGCAAGTCCTAGAAATCTGTGGGACTGGACTTAGATTACCCACGACCAAGAATTGTTCCGACGGGACTTGAACTCGTATTACGGGAGACCAAGAGTTACCGTGATAGGGGTTGTTGCTATCGACCTCCAGCCTGACAGAGAGAGGTCAAGTAACAAGGTAATAAGGCCCCGACGATTCAACTTCACCCCCTACCCCTCTTTCCCCTCCTTCCCCACCCTCCCTCCTCTGCTTCACCCCTTCTCTCCCTCCCCCCACCATTCAACTTGTTATCAGCCAAGACGCTTGTATCGTTGGCCAGGTCTTGACATACAAACTTTTTTTCATTAGTGTGTGTGTGTGTGTGTGTGTGTGTGTGTGTGTGTGTGTGTGTTTCAATACAATGTGGTAAGGGATAAAAAAAAGTAATTAGAAAAGTTTCTGAATAAATTTGAATTGGTTTAATGAGATTTTTGAGGCAACAGATGCAATGAGATGGATTAATATTTGTCTCTGTCTGGTGGTTAGAGAATGTCTGTAGCTGTGGTAGAGTCTCAGTGTATATTCGGCGTCCTTGTGGGTGTTTGGGCTGGAGTCACCGTGTCAGATACGTTCCTGTATCTGGTTTAATGTAGAAATTAACGTAAGTACGGTGGATTCTTGACTAGGTAACGTTTTGATGTGTGTATGTATGTAAGTAAGTATGTATGTATGTATGAATGTATGTATGAATGTATGTATGTATGTATGTATGTAAGTGTGTTGGGCGGGTCAATAAAGTGACTTAGCCAATCTCAGGTTCACAGGTGTTGATAATTACCTGCATACACCTGTGGCTTTAGTCATTTGCATAAACCAGGTGTGCCATATTATTTACTAACTAATGAGAATTCCCTAGTGAGGTGTTGTTTCGTGTTGTCGTTCTCCATCTAGTGCTAATCAGTATTGTGTTATTGTCATTTTACCGTAGGGATGGCAGGTCAATTGGGCCCCTGTTCTAATGGGCCCCAAACGACCCGAACCTAATTTTACCATTATGATCGGTGTCTAGTCCTAATTGGTCCCAGTCTCTCTCATTCTCAATACTAATTGATTAGGTTGAGGCTGAATAAGCTTGGAAACCATTAGTATTGGAGCCTTAATCCTGTTGGCTTAAATTAAGCTTGGTTTAGGTTTAATAAGCTTGGAAACCATTAGTATTGGAGCCTTAATCCTGTTGGCTTAAATTAAGCTTGGTTTAGGTTTAATAAGCTTGGAAACCATTAGTATTGGAGCCTTAATCCTGTTGGCCTAAATTAGGCTTGGTTTAGGTTTAATAAGCTTGGAAACCATCCTTACTGAACCTTGATCCTAATTAGGACTGAGAGCCCATTCGACCTGCGACCAAACTCAATCCGGGTCGACACTTCTTCATCAGATGGTGTGGGGTGAATCTCTTTGGACGCCAGCTCAACTTAACCTAACCTAACCTCTTTGGCCAGCACAGGCACCTTAACCTGTATCGACTTTGTCCCATAAAACTTTCCCAATTGGCACAAATTTCACATCAATTGAACACTGAGTTGGTGACCCCCTCCCCCCCACCCCTCTCACCACTGGTCTCCCCCTCTCTCACCATCCTCCCTTTCCCCTTACCATCCTCCCTCCCTCCCTCCCTCCCTCCTTCCTTCCTTCCTTCCTTCCTTCCTCCCCCCCCCTTACCTTTCTCCCTCACCTTCCTTCTCTCACTCTCACCATCCCCCTTACCTCCTATCACCATCCCCCTCATCTTCCTTCTCTCACTCTCACCATCCCCCTTACCTCCTATCACCATCCCCCTCATCCCCCCCCACCTTCCTTCTCTCACTCTCACCATCCCCCTTACCTCCTATCACCATCCCCCTCATCCCCCCCCACCTTCCTTCTCTCACTCTCACCATCCCCCTTACCTCCTATCACCATCCCCCTCACCTTCCTCAGTCCCTGTATGAAATGTTCTCCTCTACTCGGTCTCTTATTATGGTATAGTCACCAGAGTAACATTATCACTTCCATTACGGCCTAATAATTATTTGAACCTTTTTGAAATATAATGTGTAATGGCTTCAGGTGTAATGCTGTTAATGTAATGTAGTGAAGTTTTGATGTTGGTGTACCGTGTATTACTGTAGAATGGGATCCTGGCTTCATTTGATATCTCTCTCTCTCTCTCTCTCTCTCTCTCTCTCTCTCTCTCAGAACATTGTAGTTGGTGTGGGTTTGATCCTTGTGTCTATTTTCGTGGGTTAAATAAGTGGTTTTATTTTTATTATGATTTTATTTCTTCATAATTAATGATGTAATAATAAAAGTACAAAGAAATAGGTTATAAAAAGATGGGTTTTGTTTTTGTGTTTATCTTAGTGAGGATCTTTTATTAATTGGTTTTGTCCAGGTGTTAATATTTTTTTTAATGGGGTTTTTATTCAGGTGCGAAAATTCGTGAGGTAATGTATTAAAATGGCGTCCAAATTGTAGTAAGACTCTATGAATGCATATAATTACGGTAGTCTTCTGATCTTCCTAACCTAACCTAGCCTAATCTAACCAAACCTAACCTAATCTAACCTAACCTAACCTAGCCAGTCATCATCTAACCTAACCTAGCCTAATCTAACCAAACCTAACCTAATCTAATCTAACCTAACCTAGCCAGTCATCATCTAACCTAACCTAATCTAACCAAACCTAACCAAACCTAACCTAACCTAACCTAGCCAGTCATCATCTAACCTAACCTAATCTAACCAAACCTAACCTAATCTAACCTAACCTAGCCAAGCCAGTCATCATCTAACCTAACCTAGCCTAATCTAACCTAGCCAAACCTAACCAAACCTAATCTAACCTAGCCAGTCATCATCTAACCTAACCTAACCAAACATTCTGGACCTGATACCGAATTCTCAAGGGATCGTAAGTTAGATTTACCCTCAACCGGAAGGCCATCAGAGTGCCTCGTAAACACGGAATGATGTGGTTGGCACCTTCCTGGCACTAGTTAGGCTCATTGGCACCTGTGTATCTTAGGTGGAGTGTCAGGTGTCAGTAGGGAAGCGAATCACTCAATAATGTGTGTGTGTGTGTGTGTGTGTGTGTGTGTGGCTTTGTTTGCCCTTCTATATAATAAAAAAAATTCAATGACTGAATCTTTTTGGCTGCTTTAGGTCGACCAATACACGCCTTTCTTGACAGAGAGATAGACATCCCGCACTAACACAGCCATGGATAGCTCTTAACTCCCTCGGTTAATTATATTACTCTCGGTATCTCCAAGTTCTCTCAGTGTCTCCAAGTTCTCTCAGCATCTCCAAGTTCTCTCAGTATCTCCAAGTTCTCTCAATATCTCCAAGTTATCTCAGTATCTCCAAGTTCTCTCAATATCTCCAAGTTCTCTCGGTATCTCCAAGTTCTCTAAGTATCTCCAAGTTCTCTCAATATCTCCAAGTTCTCTCAATATCTCCAAGTTCTCTCGGTATCTCCAAGTTCTCTAAGTATCTCCAAGTTCTCTCAGTATCTCCAAGTTCTCTCAATATCTCCAAGTTCTCTCGGTATCTCCAAGTTCTCTCAATATCTCCAAGTTCTCTCAATACCTCCTTGTTGCTCCGTCTGATACGACACGCTGATAGGGGTCGAACCCGTGTCCTGGGGTTGAAATTGGAGACTGGTAGTGTATTTGAGACGAGTGGAGGTTGGCAGGGCTTTTTTCCCTAGGTGAGAGGTGAGGTATGTGTAGTTTTTTCCTAGGTGAGAGGTGAGGTATGTGTAGTTTTTCCCTAGGTGAGAGGTGAGGTATGTGTAGTTCTTTCCTAGGTGAGAGGTGAGGTATGTGTAGTTTTTCCCTAGGTGAGAGGTGAGGTATGTGTAGTTTTTCCCTAGGTGAGAGGTGAGGTATGTGTAGTTTTTCCCTAGGTGAGAGGTGAGGTATGTGTAGTTTTCCCTAGGTGAGAGGTGAGGTATGTGTCTCACCCCGGGCGACAAAGGTGTACCATAATATATACAAACTCGAACCTATGTCCTGAGGGTGAGGGGTGAGAGAACAGGTGGTGGTGGGTGAGAGAACAGGTGATGGGGGTGAGAGAACAGGTGATGGGGGTGAGAGAACAGGTGGTGGTGGGGGTGAGAGAACAGGTGGTGGTGGGGGTGAGAGAACAGGTGGGGGTGGTGAGAGAACAGGTGGGGGTGGTGAGAGAACAGGTGGTGGTGGGGGGTGAGAGAACAGGTGGTGGTGGGGGTGAGAGAACAGGTGGTGGGGGTGAGAGAACAGGTGGTGGTGGGGGTGAGAGAACAGGTGGTGGTGGGTGGTGAGAGAACAGGTGGTGGGGGGGGTGAGAGAACAGGTGGTGGGGGGGGTGAGAGAACAGGTGATGGGGGTGAGAGAACAGGTGGTGGTGGGGGTGAGAGAACAGGTGGTGGTGGGTGGTGAGAGAACAGGTGGTGGGGGGGTGAGAGAACAGGTGGTGGGGGTGAGAGAACAGGTGGTGGTGGGGGTGAGAGAACAGGTGGTGGTGGGGGTGAGAGAACAGGTGGTGGTGGGTGGTGAGAGAACAGGTGGTGGTGGGGGTGAGAGAACAGGTGGTGGTGGGGGTGAGAGAACAGGTAGCGAGTGTGGGAATGCACTGGGTAGCTATCGTGGGAAGGGAGACAGAGGGAGAGAGATATCCAGTATCTCTCCCGGCGACACAACTCAATATCTAGTTATAAAAGAAAAATCGAACCCGTGTCCTCAAGTAAACACGGAGAGAGGGTAGATAAGATGGAGATGGTATTATATAACGCCGGTGCTGGAAAAAAAAGAGCCTGGCGGAAGTTTGCCTGTCGTAATGGGGTGTATGTGAACGCCAGACGATGTGTGTTTTGGTCGTGCTGGCGTTGCTCTGAGGGTAGGATGGTGTGTGTGTGTGTGTAAGGATTAGATTTGGCACTTTGCCTAGTGTCACGCGGTGCCTTGGTCATTAGCGCTAATCATGTTGTTGATACATACATACATACATACATACTCATATATATATACATACATACACACTCTCTCTCTCTCTCTCTCTCTCTCTCTCTCTCAGTAATGACTTCCGTGCCCACACAGTTTCTCCCGCCTCTTGTGTAGTCATAATTAAGTGTCGGAAGTATCTCAAAAGCTTATTATAATTAACGATATGTGCGGCCCTTGAGTGTGCCTTTTATCCACATTTCTCAGCCAATACTTCAAGTACCATCTCACCCTCGACCGTCTCGCCCTCGACCATCTCACCCTCGACCGTCTCACCCTCGACCATATCACCCTCGACCATATCACCCTCTACCTTCTCACCCTCGACTGTCTCACCCTCGACCGTCTCACCCTCGACCGTCCCACCCTCGACCATCTCACCCTCGACCGTCTCACCCTTGACCCTCGACCGTCTCACCCTCGACCGTCTCACCCTCGACCGTCTCACCCTCGACCGTCCCACCCTCGACCGTCCCACCCTCGACCGTCCCACCCTCGACCGTCTCACCCTTGACCCTCGACCGTCTCACCCTCGACCGTCTCGCCCTCGACCGTCTCACCCTCCACCGTCTCACCCTCCACCGTCTCACCCTCGACCGTCCCACCCTCGACCGTCCCACCCTCGACCGTCTCACCCTCGACCGTCTCACCCTCGACCATCTCACCCTCGAGTGGTGTATATGACGTATTTTGTTATTTTTATGAGTTTTGTTTATTATTTACTTTTGTTTTCATATTTTTTCTTTGTTTATATTTGGCTATTTTTTTTTTTGTCTTTTGTTCGCCTTTAATGACTACCTGAGGGTGACTTCCCCCCTTGAGGGATATTTTGTTTTATTTTATTTATAGAGAAATAAGGGATAGAGAGAGACAGGGATAGAGAGAGACAGGGATAGAGAGAATTGGGGTAGACAGATAGGTAAAAGTGGAGGACTAACCTCTCTCTCTCTCTCTCTCTCTCTCTCTCTCTCTCTCTCTCTCTCTCTCTCTCTCTCTCTCTCTCTCTCTCTCTCTCTCTCTCTACACGCAGGTATGACTAATATTCCGACATTGTGACGTTAATTGCCTCATTATATTGTTAGGACTGGGGTGTAATGGTGAGTGTGGGGGTCTATAGCCATCAGTCGTTATCCTTAGTCTGTTGGTGTGTTGATTTCATTCCTTCCTTCCGTCTGATTGTTTGTTTGTATGTCCTTCTGTTCGTCTGTCTGTCCTCTCCTGTCTGTTCTTATGTCCGCCTATCCGTCCGTTTTACTGTCTGTCTTTCTGTTCTTCTATCTGTCCTCCTATCCTTCCTTCCTTCCTTCCTTATTATTATTATCCCAGCCTCCTACCTGAAACTGCTTACACTGAAAGGCTAAACTTGGCATATTCTGAAGCAAAGGTAAAGATGGAGGTTAATCCAGCTTACGTCTTATGACCTGAGAGAGAGAGAGAGAGAGAGAGAGAGAGAGAGAGAGAGAGAGAGAGGGGGGGGGGGATAGCATGAGAGAAAGAAAGAAAAAGAGAGAGAGAGAGAGCAAATTAGGTCAAGGAGCTCTGTGGCAGCGAAGTTATAACTCAGCTTAGATGGATCTGATGGTGGATTGGATCTCGAGATGAATTGTGAGGGATCTGATTGGCTGTTTCAGGAGATCTGAGGCGTTTTAAGGGGATTTGATTGGCTTTTAAAGAATTGATTGGTTTTAAAGGGGAGTTAATTGGTTTTCAAGGAGATCGGATTCGTTCTTATGGGGCACGTGAACTACTGCTAAGAGGATCCAACCCCCAGTGGTTATTAATGGAGGTTCAACGTCACTCTGGCGGGCTTCAACACACACCTAGTAGGATTAGCTGGCGAAATCCTGACCCAGTATTTACGTTCTTCAAAAAGGTCCCGGATTCAGTCGGATTCTCACGGTGATATCGCTCCGTTTTTCTTGGATTTTGTTATGATGATTTATATATGGAAGATGATTGTTATTTTTGTTAATAATTTAGATGTTTAGTGTGTGTTTTATAGGTAGTTTATATAGAATTTAGTCTTTATATGCTCTTCGTGTTATTGATGTCAAGGGTGTAAGGTTAATTTAGGTTAGGTTAGTTTCAGGTCAGGTCAGGTCAGGTCCCCATACCTACCAATTCCTTACCTACACTCCCTCACTTACCATTCTCTCTCTCTCTCTCTCTCTCTCTCTCTCTCTCTCTCTCTCTCTCTCTCTCTCTCTCTCTCTGTAAGCACGAACACAAAGGGGAGTTCCGGCTTACCAAGGACAAACATAACTGACAGAGGTAACTTAAACACCACAGGGTTATCAAGGACACGTACACCAAGGGAAATACTTCAACGACACAGGAATCAAGAACACGGACCGTAGTGGGGGAGGGGGGATACGTCAGCGCCACAGGGTTATCAAGGACACGCTAGAGTAATATCAAGAACACGGACCATAGGGGGAGAGATATGTCAACGTCACAGTAATAAATATCAAGGACACGTACAGTAAGGGGAGGTATTTCAAAGCCGCAAGGATATCAAGAACACGTACCATAGATATCTTAACGCCACAGGAATAAATATCAAGGACACGTACGTAAGGATATCAAGGACACGTAGAGTATTCCTTCGCCGTGACAGTTCAGAGATGCAAAAATGTCGAATTCGTTTTATTGGCTACACTGATTGCATTTTTAGTTCCTTCTCTGTGCGATTGAAGGAAGGGTTGGTGAATTGGTGTGTCTGTCTTCCTGCTCTCCTTCCTTCCCTCCTTCCGTCCTTCCTCCCTCTTTCCTTCCTTACTTCCTTCTCTGACTCCCTCTGGATGAAGCAAGTTCTTTTCATTGGTAATTCTTGTCTTCGTAGTGATGACGCGTAAGTTTGTGGCAGTAGGTGTAGTCTGTCTGCATCTGTCTGTCTGTCTGTCTGTCTGTCTGTCTGTTTGGTCGGGTCTGTCTGGTAAGATGTCTATCTGTCTGACTGGCTGTCTAACGAGATATCTGTCGGGCTTTTTGGCTGTCTGGCGGGATGGTAGTATGTCTGGCTGGCTGGCTGGCTGGCTGTCTGGGTAGCAAGAGGAAGCAGCGTGGCCGAAACTACACAAGACCGCCTTCATTTCCTTAACCACAAGGCCAGGTACCCACTCACAGCTGGGTGGACTGAGGGCGCCCTATACGTGACCCCCCAACGACCCTTAGAGCAGGAGATGAACGCACTATCCACTCGAGGGAGGGTTTCAACATCCAGGGAAGAGGGGGAAGGGGGGTTTAACATCCAGGGAAGAGGGGGAAGGGGGGTTTAACATCCAGGGAAGAGGGGGAAGGGGGTTTAACATCCAGGGAAGAGGGGTTTAACATCCAGGGGAGTAGGGGGAAGGGGGGTTTAACATCCAGGGGAGTAGGGGGATGGTGTTCAACATTCAGGGAAGAGGGGGAAGGGGGGTTTAACATCCAGGGAAGTAGGGGGATGGTGTTCAACATTCAGGGGAGAGGGAGAGGTTCAGCATTCAGGGAGAAAATGGAGGGGTTTCAACATCCAGGGAGAAGAGGACGAAAGGGTTCATCATCTAGGGGGAGAAACAGGGAAGTGTTCAACAGAGAGAGAGAGAGAGAGAGAGAGAGAGAGAGAGAGAGAGAGAGAGAGAGAGAGAGAGACCTACCTCCGCTTGTTACCCGTGTATTAAATGAGCCTCGTTAGGGCACTGATCCAAGTCGTCAACGGTGAAGACACTCGACCAGTGAGTAGCGTCCTCCTGTTGACTCCCGGGCTGTCTTACTGACTGTCCCGTGTGTTGGTCTGGGTCGTGGCCTGAGAAGATTATGGCCCACCTCCTCCTCCTCCTGCTCCTCCTCTTCCTCCTCTTCGTCTACCTCCTCCTTCCCTTTCCTTGTCCTCTTCTTTGTCTTCCCCCTCCTCCTCCTCCTCCTCCTCCTCCTCCTCCTCCTCCTCCTCCTCCTGCTCCTCCTCTTCCTCCTCTTCGTCTACCTCCTCCTTCCCTTTCCTTGTCCTCTTCTTTGTCTTCCCCCTTCTCTGCCTCCTCTTCCTCCTCTTCCTCATCGTCTAAATCTTCCTTCGCCTCCTTACAGGTATTGTAGTCAGGTAAACCCACCCCAACCCAACCCTAACCCACCCCAGACCCCACCCCAGACCCCACCCCACCCCAGACCCCACCCCACCCCACCCCAGACCCCACCCCACCCCAGACCCCAGACCCCACCCCACCCCAGACCCCACCCCAGACCCCAGACCCCACCCCACCCCACCCTAACCCACCTCTTATTCCTATTGGGTGTTGACAGGTTATTACAAGGGTGAAAGTTGAAACTGTCACCTAATTAGTTTTCCTTCCCCTCTCACCTATACACCTGTCGTTGGTATATGTGTATTTTGGAGGTGTATATCCAGTTATGTATATTAGGGTATGTATATCTAGGTGTGTGTGTTAGGGTATGTATATCTAGGTGTATATATCTAAGTATGTATTAAATTTTGGTATATATGTAGGTTTATATGTTATATTGGTACAGTTAATTGCTTATATTCTCTTAATTTTTCGTTCATTTCTCACAATTGATCATAGATAAGAGTCTACATTGTAATATATTGAACAAGACTTCCTTATATTTTCCTTCGTTTGTCACAATTAACGATTAGATTAATATTGTTCTTGACAGTAATAGGAACATTATGAACATAAAAATTTCGTGGCAGAAGTTACGGATCTTAGTCGACAAAGTAACATAATGAACAAGTAACATTATCAACAAAGTAACATTATGAACAAGATTTTTTTCGTTCACTTGTCAGAAGTTTTGGATCTTAGTCGACAAAGTAACATTATGAACAAGTAACATTATGAACAAGTAACATTATGAACAAAGTAACATTATGAACAAGTAACATTATGAACAAGTAACATTATGAACAAGTAACATTATGAACAAGTAACATTATGAACAAGTAACATTATGAACAAGTAACATTATGAACAAGTAACATTATGAACAAAGTCACATTATGAACAAGCTACTTTTTAATTTCTCATTTGTCAGAAGTGATGACGTGTATTCGTATAATCATGTGAAGGTGTGGTTAAGCTACCTGGGTGGTGGTGGTGGTGACAGCTCTAAGTGTGGGAAAGTTCTCCCGGTGCCTGGAGACGCTGAGTGTAACTACGTCTGTCTCCTAGTGATGGTTGGAGGCTGAGTGTAACTACGTCTGTCTCCTAGTGATGGTTGGAGGCTGTGTGTAACTACGTCTGTCTCCTAGTGATGGTTGGAGGCTGTGCGTAACTACGTCTGTCTCCTAGTGATGGTTGGAGGCTGTGTGTAACTACGTCTGTCTCCTAGTGATGGTTGGAGGCTGTGTGTAACTACGTCTGTCTCCTAGTGATGGTTGGAGGCTGTGTGTAACTACGTCTGTCTCCTAGTGATGGTTGGAGGCTGAGTGTAACTACGTCTGTCTCCTAGTGATGGTTGGAGGCTGTGTGTAACTACGTCTGTCTCCTAGTGATGGTTGGAGGCTGTGTGTAACTACGTCTGTCTCCTAGTGATGGTTGGAGGCTGTGTGTAACTACGTCTGTCTCCTAGTGATGGTTGGAGGCTGTGTGTAACTACGTCTGTCTCCTAGTGATGGTTGGAGGCTGTGTGTAACTACGTCTGTCTCCTAGTGATGGTTGGAGGCTGTGTGTAACTACGTCTGTCTCCTAGTGATGGTTGGAGGCTGTGTGTAACTACGTCTGTCTCCTAGTGATGGTTGGAGGCTGTGTGTAACTACGTCTGTCTCCTAGTGATGGTTGGAGACTGTGTGTAACTACGTCTGTCTCCTAGTGATGGTTGGAGGCTGTGTGTAACTACGTCTGTCTCCTAGTGATGGTTGGAGACTGTGTGTAACTACGTCTGTCTCCTAGTGATGGTTGGAGGCTGTGTGTAACTACGTCTGTCTCCTAGTGATGGTTGGAGGCTGTGTGTAACTACGTCTGTCTCCTAGTGATGGTTGGAGGCTGTGTGTAACTACGTCTGTCTCCTAGTGGTGGTTGGAGGTTGTGTGTAACTACGTCTGTCTCCTAGTGATGGTTGGAGGCTGTGTGTAACTACGTCTGTCTCCTAGTGATGGTTGGAGGCTGTGGGTAACTACGTCTGTCTCCTAGTGATGGTTGGAGGTTTAATTCGGTTTTAGGTTTAATTCGGTTTTGGTTTTAACTTATTAAACGGTTTAGGTTAGTTTAGGTCTTGGTTTTAACATGGTGTTTTATTTGGCCTCTACTCCTGAAGGGGGTTTAACTAGTCCTAACACTTTCAAGGGATTAAACCAGACCTTAATCCTGGTGGGTTAGTTTAGGTTAGGTCTTGGTTTTAACATCTCAACATGGTGTTTTAAACCAGACCTTATTCCTGGCGGGTCTTGAGATGGTCTTGGCGTCTACGAGGGCTTAAAAAAAAAAGCCTAAAGCCGATTTCAACTTAGGACGGATCCTCAGCCGGGTTTTTGAGCTCCTTAAACCCTACCATTTGTCTTGTCTCTCTACCACGGCTTTTAAGATTATCTACCCCTTCCCTTTACTTCCCCTCCCCTTTACTTCCCCTCTCCTCCCCTCCCATCTTCTTACTTCCTGTTCCATCCCCTTCCAATAACTCCTCCCCCTTACTTCCCCTCTCCCTTCCCCTCCCCTTACCTCCTTTTTTCCTCACCCTTCCCTCCCCTTCCTTCCTACTTCCTCCCCCCCCCCCCACTTACTTCCCTTTACTTTCCCCACTGCCAATCATCTGCCAGGGTCTCAGGGCGTCTTAAATCCTTCCGGGTACTCTCAGGTTATCCCAGGTCCTCTTAGGGTGTCCCAGGTCCTCTCAGGATGTCTCAGCTCCTCTCAGGATGTCTCGGTTACTCTAGGGTGTCTCAGCTCCTCTCAGGGTGGTGGGTCAAGATGGCTTCCCTCAAGGCAGTTTTTGTGGGAGTTGTGTGGGTGGGGAGGTGAGTGTGGGAGAGGTGGGGTGCTAGAGTGGGGTGGTGGGTTGGGGTGGGATGCTGGGGTGGGGAGGTGAGTGTGGGAGAGGTGGGGTGCTGGAGTGGGGAGGTGAGTGTGGGAGAGGTGGGGTGCTGGGGTGGGGAGGTGAGTGTGGGAGAGGTGGGGGTGCTGGGGTGGGGAGGTGAGTGTGGGAGAGGTGGGGGTGCTAGAGTGGGGTGGGGAGGTGAGTGTGGGAGAGGTGGGGTGCTGGGGTGGGGAGGTGAGTGTGGGAGAGGTGGGGTGCTGGGGTGGGGAGGTGAGTGTGGGAGAGGTGGGGTGCTGGGGTGGGGAGGTGAGTGTGGGAGAGGTGGGGTGCTGGAGTGGGAGGTGAGTGTGGGAGAGGTGGGGTGCTGGATTGTGGTGTGATTTCCGTTGGGTATGAAATGTAGTTCTCTCTCTCTCTCTCTCTCTCTCTCTCTCAGGGACTAATCTGTGACTCCCGCTCTATATTGAGAGCTGGGAGTCGTCTCTTATCTCAGCTCCCAGGGCTTGATGTGGTCCATCCGTCTCATTTGAGCTGGGAGTCGCGCTTTATCTCGGGAATCTTATCTCAGCTCTCAGGGGCTATGATGCGACTCTCGCTCGGTTCGGAACCTTTCTATTTGTCTTGGCTCACTCCCAGGCTTTTAAGCTTATCCCCGCCCCGCCCCGCCCCACCCCACCACGCCCCACCACCTCCCACCCCACCACGCCCCACCCCACCACCTCCCACCCCACCACGCCCCACCCCACCCCAACTTGCCCCGTCTTCCCTTCTAGTCCTTACCCATCCACCTGTCCCATCCCCCCTACTCCCTCCCTTCCCCGTCCCGTCTCCCCCTCCCCTCATCCATCCCCCCACCACCTTGTCTTCCCTTTTCCCCTTCCTCTCTCCCTTTATCCCCTCCTCCCGCACCCCTTCACCTTCCCCACCACCTCGTTCCCCTCTTCTCCCTCCTTCCTTCTTCCCCTTCCACCTCATCCCCCTTTAACCACCTCCCTTCCCCCCCCCCCCCGTCTGTCTGTTAAGTGAACGTAACTAGTTTAGATAAGTCTCCGTCTAAGTTTGATGCCATATTACTAACTTATAATTGTGTTATAGGATAATTTTTAGGTTATTTTCTTGTTATTTGGAGGTTATTCTCTTGTTATTTTTTATGATACATATTAAGGTTAATTTATTATTTTTGTGATGGAGGATAATTTTGACGCCATTTTCCTGTTATTTTTATATAGGATAACTTTAAGACAATATCAGCTTAAATGAATCTGGGTGAATTGAAAGATCGTTTGAGAATCTACCGCACTGTTTCACCTTATGTTAGTGGAGGAAATTAACGTACGGGTCTTTGTGTTTATGGTGTAAGCGAGTTAAAGGTGTTCTTACATCCCTTAATTGGTGTAGGGGAGGAAAGGAAAGGGAAGGAGAGACGAGACTAGAAAATACAGGAGGGAGGATGATGAAGAAGAAGAGAGAGAGAGAGAATGATAACTTAATGAGACGGGAGATGAGAGCGAGCAAGAGGCGAGAGAGAGAGAGAGAGAGAGAGAGAGAGAGAGAGAGAGAGAGAGAGAGAGAGAGAGAGAGGGGTACTTATATTATGGCCGCTACTATCGTCAAGGGACACACCCCATAAGCCACCTTTATTGCTGTTACGTTGAGGGAGATGAAACTTGGTGAGAGAGGGGGGTGGGGAGGAGAGAGAGAGGGGGCGAGGAGAGAGAAGGAATTAGAGAGGGAAGAATGAATGAGAAAGGGGGAAAAGAGAGAGAAGAAAGAAGTAATGAGAGAGAGAGATAGAGGAAAGAATGAAGGAATGAGAAAGGAGGGAGAAAGTAAATTTTGGAGAGAGAGAGAGAGAGAGAGGTCTTGGAAGCATCACGGTAACTTATGTGGGTCTCGTTATATCAAAGTGACCGTTGTAGTGAGGTCATTGAAAGGTGATGGACCAATTATTGAAAGTGTTGAGGACAGACCAACCTTGTAATCTCGTGTTCATTGTATCTGGGTGGTCGTTATATCCAGGTGATCATTATACCTCAGTGGTCGTTATATCCAGGTGATCATTATACCTCAGTGGTCGTAATATCCAGGTGATCATTATACCTCAGTGGTCGTAATATCCAGGTGATCATTATACCTCAGTGGTCGTAATATCCAGGTGATCATTATACCTCAGTGGTCGTTATATCCAGGTGATCATTATACCTCAGTGGTCGTAATATCCAGGTGATCATTATACCTCAGTGGTCGTAATATCCTGGTGATCATTATACCTCAGTGGTCGTAATATCCAAGTGATCATTATACCTCAGTGGTCGTAATATCCAGGTGATCATTATACCTCAGTGGTCGTAATATCCAGGTGATCATTATACCTCAGTGGTCGTAATATCCAGGTGATCATTATACCTCAGTGGTCGTAATATCCAGGTGATCATTATACCTCAGTGGTCGTAATATCCAGGTGATCATTATACCTCAGTGGTCGTAATATCCAAGTGATCATTATACCTCAGTGGTCGTAATATCCAGGTGATCATTATACCTCAGTGGTCGTAATGCAAAGGCGATCATCGTATCAAATTTGGTCTTTATATTCAGGTAATCACTATATCAAGCTGGTCATTATATTAGATGGTCATTATACGAAGGTAGTCACTGAAGACATTGTATTAGTAGGAAGAGTAACGGACAGGTAGGGAGAGTAACAGATAGGTAGGGAGAGTAACAGACAGGTAGGAAGAGTAACAGACAGGTAGGGTGAGTAACAGACAGATAGGAAGAGTAAGACAGATAGGAAGAGTAAGACAGGTAGGAAGAGTAACAGACAGGTAGGAAGAGTAACTGACAGGTAGGAAGAGTAACAGACAGGCAGGGAGAGTAACAGACAGGTAGGAAGAGTAACAGACAGGTAGGGAGAGTAACAGACAGGCAGGGAGAGTAACAGACAGGCAGGAAGAGTAAGAGACAGGTAGGAAGAGTAAGAGACAGGTAGGAAGAGTAACAGACAGGTAGGGAGAGTAACAAACAGGCAGGAAGAGTAACAGACAGGTAGGAAGAGTAACAGACAGGCAGCAAGAGTAACAGACAGGTAGGAAGAGTAACAGACAGATAGGAAGAGTAAGAGACAGGTAGGAAGAGTAACAGACAGGTAGGGAGAGTAACAAACAGGCAGGAAGAGTAACAGACAGGTAGGGAGAGTAACAGACAGGTAGGGAGAATAACAGACAGGTAGGGAGAGTAACAGACAGGCAGGAAGAGTAACAGACAGGCAGGAAGAGTAACAGACAGGCAGGAAAAGTAACAGACAGGTAGGGAGAGTAACAGACAGGCAGGAAGAGTAACAGACAGGCAGGAAGAGTAACAGACAGGTAGGAAGAGTAACAGACAGGTAGGAAGAGTAACAGACAGGTAGGAAGAGTAACAGACAGGTAGGAAGAGTAACTGACAGGTAGGGAGAGTAACAGACAGGCAGGAAGAGTAACAGACAGGTAGGGAGAGTAACAGACAGGCAGGAAGAGTAACAGACAGGCAGGAAGAGTAACAGACAGGCAGGAAGAGTAACAGACAGGTAGGAAGAGTAACAGACAGGTAGGAAGAGTAACAGACAGGCAGGAAGAGTAACAGACAGGCAGGAAGAGTTACAGACAGGTAGGAAGAGTAACGGACAGGTAGGAAGAGTAACAGACAGGCAGGAAGAGTAACAGACAGGTAGGGAGAGTAACAGACAGGTAGGGAGAGTAACAGACAGGCAGCAAGAGTAACAGACAGGTAGGAAGAGTAACAGACAGGCAGCAAGAGTAACAGACAGGTAGGAAGAGTAACAGACAGATAGGAAGAGTAAGAGACAGGTAGGAAGAGTAACTGACAGGTAGGGAGAGTAACAGACAGATAGGAAGAGTAAGACAGGTAGGAAGAGTAACAGACAGGTAGGAAGAGTAACAGACAGATAGGAAGAGTAAGACAGGTAGGAAGAGTAACTGACAGGTAGGGAGAGTAACAGACAGATAGGAAGAGTAAGACAGGTAGGAAGAGTAACAGACTGGTAGGGAGAGTAACAGACAGGTAGGAAGAGTAACAGACAGATAGGAAGAGTAAGACAGGTAGGAAGAGTAACAGACAGGTAGGAAGAGTAACTGACAGGCAGGAAGAGTAACAGACAGGTAGGGTGAGTAACGGACAGGTAAGAGGGGAGGGCCGAGGCAGGTACACTTATTGTCACAGCCGGTACCATCATCAAGGCTTTGGTGACCTAAGTCTTCTTTATTGAGCTCGCCTACACCAAGGAATCGAGAACCCTTCCCTTCCCTTCTTCCCCCTTCCCTTCCCTTCCCTTCCCTTCTTCCCTCCTTCCCTCCCCCTCCCCCTCCCATTCCCTTCCATCTCCCCCCTTCTTTTCCCGTTCCTCCTTCCCATTCCATCCCCCCGCTATGAAGTGTCGTTGCTGTTATGGTACTTGTTGTTGTTGTGTTTGCTGTGGTAGGCGTTGTTGTCGTTATATTTAATCCGTCAAATTAATCTAATCGTCGTCTCTGGGATTAATCTGTGCTTAGGTTATG
Organism: Homarus gammarus; assembly: GCA_958450375.1. Taxonomy (NCBI): domain Eukaryota; kingdom Metazoa; phylum Arthropoda; class Malacostraca; order Decapoda; family Nephropidae; genus Homarus; species Homarus gammarus. Next base: position 1,640,121 of record CAUDMG010003106.1, read on the forward strand.
TACACCTATACCTTAGTTAATCCTGTCTCAATTTACTGTACATTTGACGTTTGTTGTCAGGTGTGTAGGAGGGAGAAGCTACCGTGTCCACCCTTATTAGGACACCTGACACCCTACTGCTGCCAGGGAGAGGATTAAGGGATTACCGTAGGTGGGGGGGGGGATTAGGAGGTGGGGGAGGAAGTGTGGGGATTAGGTGGAGAGGGAGGTGAGGTAGGTGGGGGAGGGATTAGGAGGTGGGGGAGGAAGTGTGGGGATTAGGTGGAGAGGGAGGTGAGGTAGGTGGGGGAGGATTAGGAGGTGGGGGAGGAAGTGTGGGGATTAGGTGGAGAGGGAGGTGAGGTAGGTGGGGGAGGGATTAGGAGGTGGGGGATTAGGTGGAGAGGGAGGTGAGGTAGGTTGGGGAGGGATTAGGAGGTGGTGTGGAGAGACTGTAGGTGAGGTAGGAGTGAAGGCATTAGGTGAGGGAGTGCCATCCTTAACGGCACCTGTAGTGTACTCGGGTTAGGTGATGTATAGAGGCGTCATCTAGCAGGTGTTGAGGGTAATTAATGGCCCCTCACCTTGGCTCACCTGGCTGGCTGGGGCTCTCATAAGGCCTTTAAACTGATGAAATAAATGTATGTAGAGTCTCAGTGTAATTTGGACGCCATTTTGTGTCTCTTGAGGTGTTGGTTGTCAGGTATTGGTGCTGATTAATCGGGTTCTGTAGGTAAGGTATAGTCTGGTTGTAATTCTGACGCCATTTTGGATTTGCTCTTACGATTGCAGGGACAAATTTAACCTAATGTGTGAAATTTTACGTAAGAACCTTTGAGAATTCGACTTCGGGACTTTTCTTTCATGTGCCGTCAGTGAGTGTGTCTGTCTGTGTGTGTCTGTGTTAGTGATAGTTTATTATGGTTAGACAGACAGAGAGGAGAGGAATAAAGATGGAAGAGGAAGAAAATAGAATATAAAGGGGATAAAATAGGAGAAGATATAGAGAGAAAATTAATGTTTTATGTCGCAAGAGAGAGAGAGAGAGAGAGAGAGAGAGAGAGTGTGTGTGTGTGTGTGTGTGTGTAAGGAGATGTCCTATCCTTAATTTCTTGTTTGTAGGACTTTGGCGACCTTATCCACGTCGTCCCTTTGTCCTCCTTAATCCTGTAGGACCTTATCCACGCCGTATTGCCCTTCTGGTTAACGCTGTAGGGACGTCCTATTTTTAGCCTGTAGGACCCCTGGTGACTGTATCCTCCACGCCCCATTGTGTCTCTCTGGTCAAGTCTCTAAGGACATCTCATGTATTATGGCTGGCCTCCCTCTCCTCGCCTCAGTGTCCCTAAGGATCTCTCTCTCTCTCTCTCCCTTCCTCTGGTCTTTCGCTTTTATACCTTTTATTCAATTATTCTCCTCTCCTTCCTTCATTCCTACTTCTTTATCTACCTAACCTTTCGCCTCTCTATCCATCTTCGTTTCTCCGATTTTATCAAATATTTCTCTTCTGGTTTTATGTTTCTTTGCTGTTTTATTCAATTATTTTTCTCTCCCTTCTTTCTTCTTCTTTATCCAATCATTCGTTCCTCCGATATTATCATGTTTTCCTCTTTCTCTTGCTCTCGTATTTTTCCTCTATCCAATTCTATTATTTTGTGTCCTGTTTTCTTGTCGCTTCTTCTTTACTCTTCCATTATTCTCTTTCTCTTTATTATTCCTTTCTCTTATATCCACCCATTCTCTTTCACCACCTTATTTTCTTCTCTCTTTTTTGTCTTATTCCCCTATTCCCTTATCTAGCCAGTCTTCTGCATTATTTTATTCCGTCTTTATCCAATTATTCTTTTCCACCTCTTCGTTATTCCGTCTCTCTCTCTCTCTCTCTCTCTCTCTCTCTCTCTCTCTCTCTCTCTCTCTCTCTCTCTCTCTCTCTCTCTCTCTCTCTCTCTCTCTCTCTCTCTCTCTCTCTCTCTCTCTCTCTCTCTCCAGTTCCCAATAATTCTCCTATGTCATTATCCTCCCCATCCACTTCTCATTCTTCCCTCCCATCTCTCCCTCCCTCTTTCCTCCTCTCTCCCTCTTTCCTCCCCTCTCCCCTACTACCCAATAAATCTCTTATATGTCATTATACTCTCGTCCACCTCTCATTCTTCCCTTTCTCCCCCCCTTCTCTCCCCCTTCTCTCCCCAATAATTCGCCTCTACAGTATATCATTGTCCTCCGCCCCACCAACAATACTTTCCTTCATGATACACGAGTTACCAATATCCAGCCGTCATGCAGTATTTGATCCAGGTCTTGGCTGGGAATGGGTTACGTAATATACTCCGATAACCACAGTGACTGGCTCCTGCTGTTCGGGTTCGTATTCGATTTTGGGTTCGGTTTCGGGTTCGATTTCGGGTTGCGATTTGGGTTCGATATTGGGTTCAAGTTGGGATTGGGGTTCGATATTAAGTTTGGGTTGGGATTTGGGGTTCGATTTTGGGTTAGGATATGGATTTGGGGTTCATTATTGGGTTGGGGGAGGGGTTCGAATTTGGATTTTGGGATCGAGTTAGGATTTGGAGTTCGGTTTAAGGTTGGGATTGGTATTCGAATTCAGAGTTTGGATTTTGATTCTCTTCCCCCCCCCCCCACCAAGATCCCCTGAGACCCCCCCCCCCCCGAAGCGTCAAGGCTTCTCGACACCCCCTCCCCTTCCCTTCCATCGGGTGTAAGGGGGGGGGGGGGTCGAGAAAGGGGAGATAAATTGGCAATATGTTTCATTATTACGAGATGGTCCCTTCCCTATGTGCTTGTTGATGTGGCTATTGAGACAAGGTGAGGGGGTGTGTTGGTAGGGTGAGGGGGTGTGTTGGTAGGGTGAGGGGGTGTGTTGCTGGGGTGGGGGGGTGTGTTGGTAGGGTGAGGGGGTGTGTTGGTAGGTGAGGGGGTGTGTTGGTGGGGTGGGGGGTGTGTTGGTAGGGTGGGGGGGTGTGTTGGTAGGTGAGGGGGTGTGTTGGTAGGTGAGGGGGTGTGCTGGTAGGTGAGGGGGTGTGGTGGTAGGGTGAGGGGTGTGTTGGTAGGTGAGGGGGTGTGTTGGTAGGGTGAGGGGGTGTGTTGGTAGGGTGAGGGGGTGTGTTGGTAGGTGAGGGGGTGTGTTGGTAGGTGAGGGGGTGTGTTGGTAGGGTGAGGGGGTGTGTTGGTAGGTGAGGGGTGTGTTGGTAGGTGAGGGGGTGTGTTGGTAGGTGAGGGGGGTGTGTTGGTAGGGTGAGGGGGTGTGTTGGTAGGTGAGGGGGTGTGTTGGTAGGGTGGGGGGGGTGTGTTGGTAGGGTGAGGGGGTGTGTTGGTAGGTGAGGGGGTGTGTTGGTAGGGTGAGGGGGTGTGTCTGCTTTTAGATTAAATAAAGGGAGTATCTACTGTGAATTTACGAGGGAGGGAGAAAGTGAGCGAGGTAGTGAGAGCGAGCGAGAGAAGAGTGAGTGGGAGAGAGAGAGAGAGAGAGAGAGAGAGAGAGTGAGAGTGAAAAGTTAGAGTGCAGAGAAAGAGAGTGAGTGAGAGGGAAAGGAGAAGGAGAGTAAGAATGCAAAGAGAGGGATGAAAAGAAAAAGAGAGAATGGGGGAAGGGAGAGTGAAACCGAGGAAAGGAAATATAGAGAGAGGGGGAAGGTAGAGAGAGAGAGAGAGAGATAACGAGTAGATGGAAGCAACGAGAGACACACACACAGAGTCGAGATAGGGGACGATTGCCAAACAGGAGGGGAGGTAGGCACAAGTGAGAGAGGGGAGGTGAGTGGGATTGAGTGACGTGGTGAGTGGGATTGAATTTGTGAGATATTGGGTGAGTGGTATTGAGTGACTGGGTGAGTGGTATTGAGTGACTGAGTGAGTGGTATTGAGTGACTGAGTGAGTGGTATTGAGTGACTGAGTGAGTGGTATTGAATGACGGTGAGTGGTCGAGTGAGTGGCAATGAGTGACTAGATGGGTGGTATTGAGTGGCTAGGAGAGTGGTAATGAGTGGTCGGGTGAGTGGTATCGTGACCCCCTCTCCACATGGTAATCCGATCACCATAACAAAGTATAGACGATCTTCTTCCCTACCAAGGCTGTTGTGTTGTGCTGTGTCGCTGGGAACTTTTGCTGTCTGTCTGTGTGTGTATGTATGTGTGTATCTATCTATGTCTGTCTATATCTATGTGTGTATCTATATCTGTCCATTTCTCTGTCTGTCTGTCTGTCTGCGTCTGTTTCTAAGTCTGTCTGTCTGTCGGCTACATCAGAAACGGAAAGAAAATTAAGTGTTCGTACGTGGTATATACTCGTAGGTAATTGACCTTGACCTCCCCAAAGTAATCCTGAAGTTTGGGGTCAAAGGTCAAAGACTAAAGAGCTCTGAGGAAGACCCATCCCCCCTTCCCCCATCCCCCCTTCCCCCCATCCCCCCCCCCCCCTCCTGCCTCGTCAGCGGAGTCCCCCAATGGTTATGTTGCCTCCTGTGTTTAGGTGTGTGATTTATGTGACCGTAATTACTCTTGTTGTTGAGATGTGATGAGGGAGTTTAGGAATTATCTGGTGATTTGTGTAGATTCTTTTGAGAATTTAATTACTTTTATTTTATTTATTTATTTATGTATTTGTTTATTTATTTATTCATGGCTGTGAATTCTTGAAGGGCATTTAGATATGATTCCAATTACTGTTTTAGGCATTTTAAAGACAAACGTACCCTTCAACCTCCCAATAACAGCGCCAGACGAAGGTTCGCCCACCTCTTTCCTGCAGTGACGTTCACCTCAACCCCGTAATAACAACGCCAGACGAAGGTTCGCCCACCTCACGTTATGACCACAAGAGCGTTAGGTTGGACAGCTGCGGAGGTAAACACAGAATCATATTGGTATCGTTTCCTGGCGGGAGAGTTGACCTTTCCCACGGGCCTGTGTCTTGTGTGGGGTATTGCTTAGCTTATCCACACAGCTTATAGGGATATCCGCACATTATACAGGTATATCCAGACGGTTTACAGCCACACCAACTTTCTCTACAACTATTTCATTATTTTTGGGTGCGGGTCCTTTAACACCTCCCCCCCCCCCCTTTCTCTCATCACCTCCCTCCTTTAACACCTTTCCCCCTCTTCTCCCTCATCATCTCCCTCACTTCCCCCTCTTCTCCCTCGCCACCTCCCTCATTTTCCCCATCTTCCTCATTTCCCACTCTTCTCCCTCACCACCTCCCTCACTTCCCCCTCTTCTCCCTCGCCACCTCCCTCATTTTCCCCATCTTCCTCATTTTTCCCCTCTTCTCCCTCACCACCTCCCTCCTCTGGTCCAGGGAATTAGCCAGGCACCGTAAACAGCTGGTGTCGAGGAGTAGTTTTCACACTTGGCCACATACTCCAGTCAGCTGATGGCTCCTTCAAGGCCAACTCCAGCTCCCATAACACTGGCTTGACTCCCATAACATTGGCCTGACTCCGACACCTTCTTTTGTTTTGTAGAGATGTGGGTTATTGACCGAGTGAATGGCCTGGCCTTAGTGAATAACCTAATTAACAATAATTTGACCTAACCTGAACTATCTTAACGTAACTGACCTGACCTGACTTGACCTAGCCTGGCCTTAGTGGATTACTTAACCTAACAATAATTTGACCTAACCTGAACTATCTTAACGCAACTGACCTGACTTGACCTAGCCTGGCCTTTGTGGATTACCTGACCTAACAATGATTTGACCTGCCCTGACTTATCCTAACCAGTAAATTACCTAAACTAACCAAACAGTGATTTGACTTGACCTGAACCATCTAGCCTAACTAAATCACTTGCCCTGACCTGACCCGACTTGACCTTGGTGAATTACCTAACCTAATCTAACAATAATTTGACCTGATCTGAACTATCTTAACCTAACTGGCCTGATCTGACCTGACCTTAGTGAATTACCTAACCTAATCTAACAATAATTTGACCTGATCTGAACTATCTTAACCTAACTGGCCTCATCTGACCTGACCTTAGTGAATTACCTAACCTAATAATGATATGACCTGACCTGAACTATATTGATCTTAATTAATTACCAGATCTAAGTTAACCAGACCTGACCCGACCTGACCTGAACAAAACTAGCCTTGGTGAATTGCTTGCTCTAACATACTCTAACTTAACTAAATGACCTGACCTGACCTATCATAACCTTAGCGAAAAACCTGACCTGGCCTGACCTAACCCAGCCTATTCTAACTTAAATGATTGACCTGACCTGACCTAACCAAACCTAACCTAACCTTGGTGATTTAACAGACAAACACTTAGTCTTTTGTTTGAACATTTTAATAGAAAGACGCTTAAAAAATAACAAAAGAACAAAGGAAAGAAAAACACGTTCCAGATTACATATTAATTCCATTTTCCTTCTGGGTAGAGCTGAGGGAAGGAGGAGGTGGGCGGGTAGGAAGGAGCTGAGGGTAGGAAGGAGGGAGGGAAGGAGGAGGTGGGAGGGAGGGAAGGAGGAGGTGGAAGGGTAGGAAGGAGGAGGTGGGAGGGAAGGAAGGAGGACATAGGAGAGAAATAGGAAGAAGAAATGGTAGGTGAGGGAAGGCTGGGAGAAGGAGGGAAGGAAGGGTAGGAGTGAGGGAAGGAATGGTAGGAGTGAGGGAAAGAATGGTAGGAGGGAGGGAAGGAATGGTAGGAAGGAGGGAAGGAAGGGGGTAGGAGGGAGGGAATGAAAGGGGGAAAGACGGAGGAGGAAGTTAAGGAGGGAGTTCAGAAGAAGGCAGGGAAGGAAGGAAAGAGACTAAATGACGGCAGGGAGGAGGTAGGGAAGGAAGGAAGGTGGAGAGAGGGAGGTAGGGAGGGAGAGAGAGAGAGGTTTCGGTATAATTTATGGGCTTGCAAATTTGTGTAAAAAGTGCATTAACTCTCTCGTGTGTGTGTGTGTGTGTCGTAATATAGAACGTAGCAAGATTATGGTTGATGTGAATTATAACAACGCTACGACTAATGATATTAATAGTAGTAGTAATAATAATAAACTTCAGACATTATATACATACATACATACATACATACATACATACATACATACAAACATTTATAAGTGTGCTGGGGTCACTGGTCAAGCACCCCGCCACGACCACCCGTCCCCCCGACCCCCCCCCCCCCTCACTGGACCACCCCTCCCCCGACCCCCCCCCCCCTCACTGGACCACCTCTCCCCCCGACCCCCCCCTCACTACCCCATTACCCCCTCACCTCCGTCCACTCCTTCCCCAGGTTAATTAATTTCTGCTCACCTCATCCTGAAATAGCGTCACTTTTTATTGTTGGTTTTAGGCGTGTGTGTGTGTGTGTGTGTGTGTGAAAATATCCCAGACCTGTAAACCTTTGACTGTGTTGCGGGTTCGGTACAGGGGTTCGACTCGAGGTTCGTTTGGTGACCGGAGAGGCTGTAGCCGGGTAGTGGTGTTGAACTTTGTGTGAGAGTCTGAGGATACTTTCTATTTACCTTTCTTTGTAGTCTGGGTCTGTTGGAGAAAGTCTCTTTGGTGTTAAGGTGAAAGCCATTTTGTCTCTGTTATTGTTGGTGGTGTGGAAAGAAAGTTTTTTTTAGGGGGGGGGGGGGGGGGGAGGTGAAAGCTTTTATTTTTTGAAAGTATGGGAAGAAAGTATAAATATTATGCGAGTTAAATTTGATTGATGTTTTTGTTGTGAAAGTAGAAAGATGTTTTTGTCTGCATTCCCTTTTTTTTTTTTTTTTTTTTTTTTTTATACTTTGAAATTTTTGTCGAAACTTTATCTTCTGTTTCGGTAAAAAAAAAAAAAATTCTCTCTTCCTTCTCCCATACCTTCTCCTCTTACCTCCTTCCCCCTTACTCCCTCTTCCTTTAATTCCTCCTCCCCATACCCCCTCCTCCCCATACCCCCTCCTCCCCATACCCCTCCTCCCCATACCCCCTCCTCCCCATACCCCCTCCTCCCCATACCCCCTCCTCCCCATACCCCCTCCTCCCCTCATTCTTCCTCCTCTTCCCTCAGCAGGTGTGGAGAAGGAGAGAGGGGGGGGGGGGGGGGCGTTAAAGCAGACGTAGATGAAAGACGTGGTGGCGCAGTTGATCCTTCGGGAAATCATTGTAAAATACACAGATCAAGCTTAGTTGGTGGAGGTTATTGCAGATGAGGTTATTGCAGGTGTTGTGGTTATTGCAGGTGTTGTGGTTATTGCAGGTGTGGTGGTTATTGCAGGTGTTGTGGTTATTGCAGGTGTTGTGGTTATTGCAGGTGTGGTGGTTATTGCAGGTGTGGTGGTTATTGCAGGTGTGGTGGTTATTGCAGGTGTGGTGGTTATTGTAGGTGTGGTGGTTATTGCAGGTGTGATGGTTATTGCAGGTGTTGTGGTTATTGCAGGTGTGATGGTTATTGCAGGTGTGGTGGTTATTGCAGGTGTGGTGGTTATTGCAGGTGCGGTTATTACAGGTGTGGTGGTTATTGCAGGTGTGGTGGTGGTTATTGCAGGTGTGGTGGCTGTGATTGCAGGTGTAGTGGTGATTGTAGATGTGATGGTAGTTATTGTAGGTGTAGTGGAGGAGGGGGAGCAGAAAAAGAGGAGGGAGAATGAACAAACGAAAGGGGAGGAAGAAACAGGAAAAGGGAAAGAGAGGAATAAACAGGACACGATAGAAACACGGAATAAAGGAGGTAGGAAAACCACGTTGCAGGAACCGGATTGCAAATGGTGCTAGAGCAACTTAGGTTCAGCGCCACTGCAATTGCAAGATAACAAGGCCACATCTGCTAATCACTGATTCGTGGGGCATAAATTTGACATGGGTTAAGTTTGTCGTGGGTTAGGGTAGGTTTGTCGTGGGTTAGGGTAGGTTTGTCGTGGGTTAGGGTAGGTTTGTCGTGGGTTAGGGTAGGTTTGTCGTGGGTTCGGGTAGGTTTGTCGTGGGTTAGGTTAGGTTTGTCGTGGGTTGGGTTAGGGTAGGTTTGTCGTGGGTTGGGTTAGGTTTGTCGTGGGTTGGGTTGGGTTAGGTTTGTCGTGGGTTGGGTTAGGGTAGGTTTGTCGTGGGTTGGGTTAGGGTAGGTTTGTCGTGGGTTGGGTTAGGGTAGGTTTGTCGTGGGTTGGGTTAGGTTTGTCGTGGGTTGGGTTAGGGTAGGTTTTTCGTGGGTTAGGGTAGGTTTTTCGTGGGTTAGGGTAGGTTTGTCGTGGGTTAGGGTAGGTTTGTCGTGGGTTAGGTTAGGTTTGTCGTGGGTTGGGTTAGGGTAGGTTTTTCGTGGGTTAGGGTAGGTTTTTCGTGGGTTAGGGTAGGTTTGTCGTGGGTTAGGTTAGGTTTGTCGTGGGTTGGGTTAGGTTTGTCGTGGGTTAGGTTAGGTTTGTCGTGGGTTGGGTTGGGTTAGGTTTGTCGTGGGTTGGGTTGGGTTAGGTTTGTCGTGGGTTGGGTTAGGGTAGGTTTGTCGTGGGTTGGGTTAGGTTTGTCGTGGGTTAGGGTAGGTTTGTCGTGGGTTGGGTTGGGTTAGGTTTGTCGTGGGTTGGGTTAGGGTAGGTTTGTCGTGGGTTGGGTTAGGTTTGTCGTGGGTTAGGGTAGGTTTGTCGTGGGTTAGGGTAGGTTCTTACGTTGGTTTAATGTATGGTCTTATCCCTGGTAGTTTATTGTTAGCCCCGGGGTTACTGACTGCCGGGGCGGGAGGTTGGGGTGTGTGTGGTGGTGTGTGTGTGTGTGTGTGTTGACTTGGTGTGTGGGGGGGGGGGGGTGTGTGTGTGTGTGTGTGTGTGTGTGTGTGTGTGAGGCGACAATATATGAACATTTGTCAGAAGTAACACCCATAACAGTGTCATAGCTGGGTAGATGGGAACGCCAGGCGCTGTTGATTGCTCGTACTGACACTGTCTTTACTGGTAGTGGGGGGCTCTAATATCCCAACCACTAGCCAACGCCAGTACAGGCAAAAGACTGGCGAACATCCATTTACCAAAACCACCGTTATTGCATAGTAGATAAAAACACAGGCGCTGGTGTTTGCTCGTACTGGCGATGAATATTTTGCGGGTTACGATATGGGTGGTAATGGTCGTGTGTTTCTGGTGATTGGTGGAGGTGATTGGTGGGGGTGATTGGTGGGGGTATGGAGGTGATGTGGTGGTGTGGTGTAATAAGTGGAGGTGATAGGTGGAGGTGATTGGTGGGGGTGATAGGTGGGGGTGATAGGTGGGGGTGATAGGTGGAGGTGATAGGTGGGGGTGATAGGTGGAGGTGATAGGTGGAGGTGATAGGTGGAGGTGTTAGGTGGGGGTGATTGAGGGTAATGACCAGGTGTGTATACCAGGTGATTACTACACTAACCTCTCACTCCCCACCTGCGTCTGTTGTGTAAAAAAAAAATCAAGGTTTCATGTTTATTGTGTTTGTGAAATATTGAAATGTTTGTGAATGTTGTTTGTTGACTTGAATGAGAGAGAGAGAGAGAGAGGGAGAGAGAGAGAGAGAGAGAGAGAGACTGTCAGTAGCTCTAAGTGAATGACCAATCTCAGAAGGTAAACGAGAATCTCTTGAGGAAATTGGAATAGAAACACACACGGGAGGTTAAGCTAAGGGTGAGAGTAGATAGTGTTAAAACGCTACTCTCGACCTTATGTACACTGAGGGAGGAATAAGGGTGAAAATAAGCCGCATTAGTATGGGATTTCCGCCTTTATTGATGGTAAAAAAATATATAGGTCTTATTCCCCCCCCCCCCCCCTTGCCTGTTGTGATGTAAGGGTGAGGTTAAGGTATATTGTAATGGTATACTCGACCTTGTGTGCTGTTGTATGATAGTGTTATACTGCAGTAGAGAGGGTAAGGGTTAGAGTTATAGGTATTAAGATGGTAATTTCGTTCTTATGTACTTTTTATTTAGGCTTTGGGATATTATTTTGATATAGAATAAACTTAAGGGGAAAAATACACAATTAAATAAATAAAACTGAAAATAAAATAAACTTACGATAAATTAGGAATAAATCGTAACCCAGAGATGAATATTCTTCTACACATAAAATCATAAACCAAAAATAAAATAAATTAAATTGAAATAAACCAGATATAAAATAAATCAAACCATACATACATACAGTACATACATACAGTACATACATACATACATACATACATACATACATACATACACATTATGACTAGACTTACCATTTTCATCTTTATGGTGTGTGTGTGTGTGTGTGTGTGTGTGTGTGTGTGTGTGTGTGTGTGTGTGTAATACAGTATAGTTATTATCCCCGTTTCGTATATTGTGTCCTGGTAGGAAGAAAACGAGAGGTGTTTGTTTGTTTTTACTTAAAGGTTTTAGTGTCGTGGAGTTTGTGTTTGTTTGGGTTGAGCCTTCTGTTTGTTTTTGTTTGTTTGTTTGGTAGGTCATGATGGTGATAATAACGATGGTCATAATGATGATGATTTCAAAAGTATTCATTGTAATTTTAATAATAATAACAAACACGTGTAACAGTAATAACAATAATAATAACATAACTAACAACAGTACAAAATTGTAACAAGTTGTATTTAGCAAGTTTGCAACGGTAAAGGTGATTGCAAGGTGATTCTAGCTAGCAATTGCAAGGGGCTTTTCTCCCAATCTTGCACACACACGTTAACTCTGAATATTACAAAAGTGTGTGTGTACCATGATAAGGTCTGGCTGTTGTTTACTGGTAATTTGCAGTTAACTCTTGAGGTGTTTTGGAGTCGAGGAGGAGGAGGTTATGGGAGAGGCAGGAAGGAGGTGATAATGGAGGAATAAGGAGGAAGGGTTGTGAAGGAGATTCATAATGAGAAGTGAGAGGGAGAGAGCCTTTCCTTTTCTGTCTTTTCCTTTCCTCAAATAGGAGTATTAGTAAATCTCATTTCCCTTTCCTTCCTTCCTCCCTCCCTCCCTCCCTCCCTTCCTCTCTCCCTCCCTCCCTCCTCTCCCTCCCTCTAGAGTAACAGTCCGTCTCATGTCCTTCATACAATAACAAACACAGCCAAACAGACTTCCATATAAGACAGACAGACAGACAGACAAAACAGACGGACACAGACAGACAGACAGACTGGCGGTGACAAAGATACAATTCACTCATTCTCCCCTTGGTCATTCCTGCCTCTGTCCTCTGTGGCTGGAATGAATGTTGCATAGGTCGTGGGAATGTTGTATAGGTCGTGGGAATGTTGTATAGGTCGTGGGAATGTTGTATAGGTCATGGGAATGTTGTATAGGTCATGGGAATGTTGTATAGGTCGTGGGAATGTTGTATAGGTCGTGGGAATGTTGTATAGGTTGTGGGAATGTTGTATAGGTCGTGGGAATGTTGTATAGGTCATGGGAATGTTGTATAGGTCATGGGAATGTTGTATAGGTCGTGGGAATGTTGTATAGGTCATGGGAATGTTGTATAGGTCGTGGGAATGTTGTATAGGTCGTGGGAATGTTGTATAGGTCGTGGGAATGTTGTATAGGTCGTGGGAATGTTGTATAGGTCGTGGGAATGTTGTATAGGTCGTGGGAATGTTGTATAGGTCGTGGGAATGTTGTATAGGTCGTGGGAATGTTGTATAGGTCGTGGGAATGTTGTATAGGTCATGGGAATGTTGTATAGGTCGTGGGAATGTTGTATAGGTCATGGGAATGTTGTATAGGTCGTGGGAATGTTGTATAGGTCGTGGGAATGTTGTATAGGTCATGGGAATGTTGTATAGGTCGTGGGAATGTTGTATAGGTCGTGGGAATGTTGTATAGGCTGTATAATCGTGGGAAATTCTTTCATCTCGTGGGGAAATTTTTTTTTGGGTGGGGGGAATTTTTTTCGGGGGAAAATCTTTATACTCGGGGGAATCTTTTTTTAAGGGAAAATACGTGACCTGTGGGGGAAATATTTACTCTGGTGGGGAAAATGTATCACTGAAGTACGGACGCGATCCTAAATTTCTGGGGAAGATTGTGGATTTTAACCCACACTATAACGGAAGGCTTCAGCCGATGTGAAATGATTTGACGCTTTCTGAATTGCATTGTGAAAATCCCGTCATGTGGAATTTCATTATAGTATTAATTCCTCATTTGACCATGAAATTGATAGTGTCCAGTGTGTGTGTGTGTGTGTGTGTGTGTGTGTGTGTGTGTGTGTGTGTGTTTGCTCTGCCAGTGTCTACCTTTCTCTCCACACACACACACAGGAACGACCATAAACCAAGCAGCATTATTCAGAAGTAAATATTTACCTTCGCCAATCAACAAGGTGTGTGTAGGTGACAGGCCGGGTGTAGGTAGACCAGGCCGGGTGTAGGTAGACCAGGCCAGGTGTGTGTGTAGGTGACAGGCCAGGTGTGTGTCGGTGACAGGTGTAGGTAGACCAGGCCAGGTGTGTGTGTAGGTGACAGGCCAGGTGTGTGTCGGTGACAGGTGTAGGTAGACCAGGCCAGGTGTGTGTGTAGGTGACAGGCCAGGTGTGTGTCGGTGACAGGTGTAGGTAGACCAGGCCAGGCCAGGTATGTAGGTGACAGGTGTAGGTAGACCAGGCCAGGAGGTGTGCGTCTTGGGCTTAGTTACCTGGAGATAAGCTTTTAGGGAGCGAAGCATTAGGTGAAATAAGCTGGGGAAGATCTGAGGTGAAATAAGCTTGTGGGGAATCTTAAGTGAAATAAGCTTGGGAGGAATCTATAGGCAAAATAAGCTTGTGGTGCAAATCTCCAGTTGAAAATAAGCTTTTGGGGAAAATTTCTGGTAAAAGAAGCTTGTAGATGCAAATTTCTGGTAAATAAGCTTGTGGTGCAAATTCCAGGTGAAATAAGCTTTTAGGGGAAATTTCCAGGCGATAGGGGCCAAATCTCCAGGTGAAATAAGGCTTTTTAGGGGGAAATTCTCCAGGTGATCTGATTCTTGGCTCTGCTGGTACACGGAATTCCCCTCACTTTGTATAACTTGATGAGAGGAGGAAAATAACACAGACAGATAGGGAAATAAGAGGGTAAAAATGGTAAGAGGAGAGAGTGAGTTATTAGTATGGTAATTGAAGTGGAGATGTGATTGTTGGTAATTGTGGCGAGTATGTTGTGATTTTAGGCACGTGGTTATTGGTGGTGATTATAAGGTATTTGATGGCTATTGACGGTGGTTATCTTGTGATTGTAGGCATTTGGCTGTTATTGAAGGTGTATATATTGTGATTATAGGCAGATGGTTATTGACGGGGTATTTATTGTGATTATAGGTATTTGAGGGTGCATATGTTATTTACGGCAGTTTGTGGTTATTGACGTTATTGTGGATGGGTATATTGTGATTATAGGCATTTGGCAGGTATTGAGGGCGTATACGTTATTTTAGGTAGTTGATGGTGATTTTCATGGTTATTGAGTGTATATATGGTGATTAAAGGTATACAACGGTGATTTACGGCGTATATGTTGTTACTTTAGATAGTTGAAGGTTATTGAACGTGATTGTGATGGTTATTGAAGGTGTATAAATTGTGATTATAGGCATTTAGTGGTTGACGGCGCATATGTTGTTATTGAAGGTTATTAAGGGCGCATGTGTTGTTATTGAAGGCGCTTTTTGTTAGTGATGGTTATTGACGTTATTGATGCGTATCCTGATGGAGGTAAGGGGTTCTTCGGGGTCCAGATCGTACCATTAGGCAGCGGCGCACCTCCTCCTGTCAGCGGCGCACCTCCTCCTGTCAGCGGCTCACACCTCCTCCTGTCAGCGGCTCACACCTCCTCCTGTCAGCGGCTCACACCTCCTCCTGTCAGCGGCTCACACCTCCTCCTGTCAGCGGCGCACCTCCTCCTGTCAGCGGCGCACCTCCTCCCTGTCAGCGTCACACCTCCTCCTGTCAGCGGCTCACACCTCCTCCTGTCAGCGGCGCACCTCCTCCTGTCAGCGGCGCACCTCCCCCTGTCAGCGGCGCACCTCCTCCTGTCAGCGGCTCACCTCCTCCTGTCAGCGTCGCACCTCCTCCTGTCAGCGGCGCACCTCCTGTCAGCGGCGCACCTCCTGTCAGCGGCGCACCTCCTCCTGTCAGCGGCGCACCTCCTCCTGTCAGCGGCTGAAAGACAAATGAAAAATGTGGTTAAAATCCTTGAATATTATTTGTTTGTTTTTATTAATATCCATAGATAAATGGATAGATAGATAGACAGAGATAGGCAGCTACAGATAAATGGATGGGTGGATAGATAAATCGATTGATAGATGGGCAGATTATGGGGAGGTAACAATGGGGAGATAACACTGGGGAGGAGTGTGTCGAGGGCTTGACGATGATATGAATAAGGACACTGCCTGAGCTTCCTGGTGTGGGGTGGGGAGGGGAAGGGAGAGAAGAAGGTGTAGGAGAATTGAGGATGAGTGGGGATGTATAGGGGTTGGGGAAGGTGTAGGCATAGTGGGAGGGTGACTGTGAGGGAGGCTTTGTGACGGAGAGTAGTGTGACGGGTGACTGTGGGGGAGGCTTTGTGACGGAGAGTAGTGTGACGGGTGACTGTGGGGGAGGCTTTGTGACGGAGAGTAGTGTGACGGGTGACTGTGGGGGAGGCTTTGTGACGGAGAGTAGTGTGACGGGTGACTGTGGGGGAGGCTTTGTGACGGAGAGTAGTGTGACGGGTGACTGTGAGGGAGGCTTTGTGACGGAGAGTAGTGATTGTGACGGGAGGCTTTGTGACGGTCGACTGTGTAGCGTTTAAGTGTGACGGGTGACTGTGTGACGGTTGAGTGTGTAACGGTCGAATATAGAGATTAGAGAGAGAGAGACAATGGAGAGACAAGTTGTTAAGAGAAACAGAGAGAGAGAGAACTTTCATGGGAGACAGGGAGAGAGATAACTTATTGAGAGAGAGAGAGAGAGAGAGAGAGAGAGAGAGAGAGAGAGAGAGACACCTCTTATGGAGACAAAGTGACGGTCGTGGTGGGGGAGGGGAAGTGGGGAGGGGGGAGGTGGAGGTGGTGGCCAGGGACAGGAGGTGACCAGGGCGGAGGGGAGGAAAGAGGAAGGATGTTGCTAGGGAGGAGAGAGAGGGAGAGGAGGCGACCAGGGAGGAAGAGGGAGTAGGTGGCCAGGGAGGGGGAGGTTGCCAAGGGGAGGGAGGAGAGGAGAGAGAGGGAGAGGAGGTGACCAGGGAGGGGGAGGAGGGTGGAGGCGATCACCATGATGGAATGGAGGCCAGATGGAGCTTCTTATTGTGATGGAGTGATGGGTAGGGAACGGTCAACCCTGGAGGAGGAGGAGAAGGAGGAGGAAGAGGAAGGACAACTAGGAGGAAGAGCTAGTAGGAAGGAGGAAGAAGGAAGAGAGAACTAGGGGAAGAGGATTGCAAGGAAGGAGAGATGAAGGAGGAGGAGGAGGAAGGATGGAGAAGATAATGGTGATTTAATGAGGCTTCGATGACACTCCACGTGGAAGAAGAAGAAAGACGAGGGAATAAAGGAGAAGAAGAGGGAGGAGGAGGAAGAAGAAGATAAAGATGAAGACGGGGAGAAAGAAGAAGACAGGGATAAACACGAGACAGCAATAACGGACAATGGTGATTAATATTTATGGTGGGGAAATAAATTGTGTTGGTGGGGAAATAAATTACTTTGGGGTTAATTATGTCGTTCATTGATTGGCTGGATGATTCGTACGCTGGCCTCTGATTGGTCCTGTTGGGTGATTGATTGATAGGTACACTGGTTGTCTGGCCAGGTGTGTGTGTGTATGTACAGGTGTGTGTTGTAGGTGTGTGAGAGAGACAGTTGTGTGTTACAGGTGTGAGCTCAAAGTATATATTGCAATGAATGTGTTGAAAGGATGTATTGCAGGTGTGTGTGTGTGTGTGTGTGTATTACCTGGGAATGGGAAACAAATTATAGTTAAACAAACAGACGCGATACTCCACCTCACTGTATTTGCATAATTTGATGTTCTTTCAAATTTTCATTCATTTCTTTCATTTTCGTTCACTTTTATTTCTTTTAGTTATTTCCTTTCGTTGTTGTCACGGACCATTACCTACTCACCTGTGTGCTGGCCCGAGTTTCCAGTATTTTATTTATTTATCTTTTTATTATTTTACGGTCAATTTTATTTTCCTGTTGTATTGTAGTAAGTTTATTTTAATTGTATTTTTTTTAGTTAATTTACTGTTGTATTTTTCTCTAGTTAAGTTTTACTGATGTATTTTTAGTTAAGTTTATTTTAATTGTATTTTAGTTAAGTTACTATTGTATTTTTGTAGTTAATTTTTTTTTTAATTTAGTTTATTGTAGTCGAGTTCAATTCGTCGTTGCATTACTGTAGTCGGGTTTATTTTGCAATTGCAAGTAAATCTGTCATTGCAGTCGGGGTTTGTGGAATCGTATTTACATAGTCAGATTTAATGGTGAAATTTGTGTATACGTTGGTATTTTTTGTAAAGCAGGTCACGTGGGGTCAGTGTTAATGGTCAAGGTGCTAATGGGTCTGTAATGGGTGGTAGTTTAAATGGGGTTTAGTTGTAATGGGTTTGGATTCTGTAGTAATTGGTTTGAGTGCTGATGGGTCCTAGTACTTAGAGGTTTTGGTACTAATGGGTCTCTAATGGGTGGTAGTTCAAATGACCACAGTACTAATGGGTGGTAGTTTAAATAGGGTTTAGTTGTAATGGGTTTGGATACTGTAGTAATTGATTTCAGTACTAATGGCTCCTAGTTCTAATGGGTCTCAGTTCTCATGGGGCCCAGGTACATTACTAATGGATATGGGTTCTAATAAGGCCCAATCGTAATGGGCCCCGGTTCTAATGGGGCCCAACTGGACTTAAACTGATCAAATGTGATGTGATTACCTCTAATTACGAGTTGCATTCCTTAGGATTGGGGCCTGTTAGGACTGGACCCATTAGGACTGGGCCCATTAGGACTGGACCCCTTGTATCCAGTAATCCTGTAATATCATATATTCGTTGATGTCTGTACAAAGTTAACGAACACAATGTACACATGCGTATATGTGTACATTTTACTATGTATACATGGATGTGCGTGTTAACTGTAAGATGTTAATTTCCTATTGATTTTGTGTGTACATGGAGGTATTAAATTTGGTCATGTACGTATTGACGGTGTGTACATAGGGATTAATATTGGTCATGTACGTATTGACGGTGTACACATTGGGGATTAATCTTGGTCATGTACGTATTGACAGTGTTTATTCTATAATGTACATATCACTTAGGTACACATGGGATTTGAGGGTTCGTCGTGTATGTATTAAAGATGTGTACATGGATGTGCGCGTTGAAAGGTGTACATGATGGCGTGTGTGAGGTCCATTGCTTTTCCCATTTAGAAAAGTCGACCAACTCCCAGATGAGGTGTGTGTGTGTGTGTGTGTGTTAGAGAGAACGATAACGATTTGTTAGGTTAAAATAGGTCAAGTAGGTTAGGTTAAGTAAGGTTAGGTTAAGTAAAGTTAGATTAGGTTAAGCAAAGTTAGGTTAGGTTAGGTTAAGTAAGGTTAGGTTAGGTTACGTGTGTGTGTGTGTGTGTATGTATATGTTTTTGTGTAAGGCGCAGAGGTTAGAGTCAAGGCTACAGGGTGAGGCAGCAGGCGGGGAGGACTGGTTGTGGGTGTGGGTTGGGTGGAGTCTTGCTCGCTTGCCATCAGAGGGGGATCCACTTCTGTCGTAGAGGATCCAAGTGTGTTTTATAGGATTCAAGTGTGTTAGAGGATTCAAGTGTGTTTTTATGGGATCCAAGTGTGTTTTATGGAATTCGAGTGTGTTTTATAGGATTCAAGTGTGTTAGAGGATTCAAGTGTGTTTTTATGGGATCCAAGTGTGTTTTATGGGATTCGAGTGTGTTTTATGGGATTCGAGTGTGTTTTATGGGATTCGAGTGTGGTATTATAGGATTCAGGTGTGTCTTAGAGGATTCGAGTGTGTTTTAGAGGATTCGAGTGTGTTTTAAGGGTTTCAAGTGTATTCTGTAGGATTCGAGTTTCTTATGGGTTTTGAGTGTCTCTCTTTGGAATCGAGACTGTCTTCCAGGATTCAAGTAGGGTCCATGTTTGTCTTATAGGACCCAAGTCGGTCTTTGAGTCCATTTTAGGATCCAACTGTTGTAGGATCCAACTTTATAGTGTTGGATCCAACTCTGTCTTACGGGATTAAACTCTGCTCTTGTAGGATCCGCTAAGAGGAACCATGTGTGTGTGTGTGTGTGTGTGTGTGTGTGTGTGTGTGTGTACATTGCCCCAGGCCTGTACACCTTGGGCTTAACTCGTGCATTAAAACACTGTCTTGCCCCGAGGCCTTGATCCCGTCTCTTGCAACATGTACTGAGGTCTTTGGCCTTCGATGAACTCCTGTGTACTCTGGGTGTATGTAACCCCCTGTGTGTACTCTGGGTGTATGTAACCCCCTGTGTGTACTCTGGGTGTATGTAACCCCCTGTGTGTACTCTGGGTGTTTGTGTGCGTTCTCATGTGTACTCTGAAGTATTGTAAACCCATGTGTACTTGTGTGTAGACTCGGTATTAGTACTTCCTTTTGTGTACTCTGGATATAAGTACTTTCGCGTGTACTCAGCATGTACTTTTCGTGACATCATTACATTTTAGTGATTAATTAAGAAACACTAATTAGCACTACGGGGAAAATATTGATGTGTGTGTGTGTGTGTGTGTGTGTGTGTGTGTGTGTGTGTTTCTACGCCTGTCTCACACCACTCTCACTTTCCTCTCACTTTCTACACTTACCTTCCACCGCATATCTCAGTCCCCCCTCCACACACACCCCTCCTCTTTACCCCTCCACCACTTACCCTCCTCCACCACTACCCTACTTGCTTCCACACCCAGGCCCTCTACTACTCCCCCCCCCCCCCCTAGTGTATGCCCAGTCTCAGGGAGCAGTATTTGTTGCCCTGGGCACTGGCGGCCATGGTGGTGTCCTACGTCAGCGCCTCCTCCTAGTGACACAGACACATATTTAAATGCCTTCGAGGTCTTGTAAACACGGCGGCTCAGGAACCTAACCTAAGCTCAGGTGACCGGGTTAAACCTACCTTTAACCTAGGGGAGTGAGGTAAGGGGGGGGGGGTCGTGGGAGAGGGGAGGTTAGGAGTGTAAATAGGATGGAGTGGGAGAGAGAGAGGGACGAGGGTGTTGGAAGAGAGGGTGGACTAGGAGAGAGGGAGAGGGTGGGCTAGGCTAGGCGAGAGAGGGAGGGAGGAAGGGAGAGGGGTGAGGGAGGGAGGGAGGGTGTTGACCCCAGGGAGAGTTTCAGACCGGTTCACTGCCGTCTACCACCACCTCACTCACTCCCTGGACTGCCAACCTGCCTCCCGGATACCCCGACACTCTACGATCAAATTTTCTCTTATTTGGTCATGTAAAGTAGATATAGATTCTCAAAGGCTCGTAAGATAGAGTTTTTTACCCCTAACTGGTGATAGTGTCATAACCAACGATAGATTCTCAAAGGCACTAAGATAGAGTTTTCTTACCCTTAACTGGTGATAATGTCATAACCAACGATAGATTCCCAAAGGCTCGTAAGATAGAGTTTTTACCCCTAACTGGTGATAATGTCATAACCAACGATAGATTCTCAAAGGCACTAAGATAGAGTTTTCTTACCCCTAACTGGTGATAATGTCATAACCAACGATAGATTCCCAAAGGCACTAAGATAGAGTTTTTACCCCTAACTGGTGATAATGTCATAACCAACGATAGATTCTCAAAGGCACTAAGATAGAGTTTTCTTACCCCTAACTGGTGATAATGTCATAACCAACGATAGATTCCCAAAGGCACTAAGATAGAGTTTTCTTACCCTTAACTGGTGATAATGTCATAACCAACGATAGATTCCCAAAGGCACTAAGATAGAGTTTTCTTACCCCTAACTGGTGATAATGTCATAACCAACGATAGATTCCCAAAGGCACTAAGATAGAGTTTTCTTACCCTTAACTGGTGATAATGTCATAACCAACGATAGATTCTCAAAGGCACTAAGATAGAGTTTTCTTACCCCTAACTGGTGATAATGTCATAACCAACGATAGATTCCCAAAGGCACTAAGATAGAGTTTTCTTACCCTTAACTGGTGATAATGTCATAACCAACGATAGATTCCCAAAGGCACTAAGATAGAGTTTTCTTACCCCTAACTGGTGATAATGTCATAACCAACGATAGATTCCCAAAGGCACTAAGATAGAGTTTTCTTACCCTTAACTGGTGATAATGTCATAACCAACGATAGATTCCCAAAGGCACTAAGATAGAGTTTTCTTACCCCTAACTGGTGATAATGTCATAACCAACGATAGATTCCCAAAGGCACTAAGATAGAGTTTTCTTACCCTTAACTGGTGATAATGTCATAACCAACGATAGATTCTCAAAGGCACTAAGATAGAGTTTTCTTACCCCTAACTGGTGATAATGTCATAACCAACGATAGATTCCCAAAGGCTCGTAAGATAGAGTTTTCTTACCCTTAACTGGTGATAGTGTCATAACCAACGATAGATTCCCAAAGGCTCGTAAGATAGAGTTTTTACCCCTAACTGGTGATAATGTCATAACCAACGATAGATTCCCAAAGGCACTAAGATAGAGTTTTCTTACCCTTAACTGGTGATAATGTCATAACCAACGATAGATTCCCAAAGGCACTAAGATAGAGTTTTCTTACCCCTAACTGGTGATAATGTCATAACCAACGATAGATTCCCAAAGGCACTAAGATAGAGTTTTCTTACCCTTAACTGGTGATAATGTCATAACCAACGATAGATTCTCAAAGGCACTAAGATAGAGTTTTCTTACCCCTAACTGGTGATAATGTCATAACCAACGATAGATTCCCAAAGGCACTAAGATAGAGTTTTCTTACCCTTAACTGGTGATAATGTCATAACCAACGATAGATTCTCAAAGGCACTAAGATAGAGTTTTCTTACCCCTAACTGGTGATAATGTCATAACCAACGATAGATTCTCAAAGGCACTAAGATAGAGTTTTCTTACCCTTAACTGGTGATAATGTCATAACCAACGATAGATTCCCAAAGGCACTAAGATAGAGTTTTCTTACCCCTAACTGGTGATAATGTCATAACCAACGATAGATTCCCAAAGGCACTAAGATAGAGTTTTCTTACCCCTAACTGGTGATAATGTCATAACCAACGATAGATTCCCAAAGGCACTAAGATAGAGTTTTCTTACCCTTAACTGGTGATAATGTCATAACCAACGATAGATTCCCAAAGGCACTAAGATAGAGTTTTCTTACCCCTAACTGGTGATAATGTCATAACCAACGATAGATTCCCAAAGGCACTAAGATAGAGTTTTCTTACCCTTAACTGGTGATAATGTCATAACCAACGATAGATTCCCAAAGGCACTAAGATAGAGTTTTCTTACCCTTAACTGGTGATAATGTGATCGCCAAATATGGTTTCTTAGGAGATTTTCCAGCATGTGGAGATGCAAAGTAGCTAAAGTGAGTTTTTCTGTGAGTTTCTGTCTCTCCAATTTAACTTTCATGTCTGAGAATATGTGTTATTTTGTCGTAGCTGAAGTGAGTGATATAGATACGTTCATACACCTCCAGTTACGAGGAAAATTTACCTTAGGAACTTTTGAGAATCCATCTTTTTGTCGTAGCTTAAGTCAGCCCAGTTGGATGTGCTCTCAGGTGTCACTTACGAGGAAATTTGTACGTACGAACCTTGGTGAATCCATTTTTTTTTATATCTCGTATCTTAAGTAAACCAGTTAGACTCGTTCTTTCATCTCTAATTACTAGGAAAATGTAACTTATGATTTTTTAATAATAATCCATCTTTATGCCGTAACTAAATCGACTCTGGTTAAATACGTTCTCACATCTCTAAATTTACCGGGAAAAATAACTTAGGATTTCAACTTTCTGTGAATTTCTCTCTCCCTCCCAGATTCACCCTATTTTCACTACCTCGCCGTATTGATGGATAAATAGGGAATAGGTAGCAAGGGATGTGGGGAAGACAATACCTAATGGAAGGGGGGGGGAGGAGGAGGAAGGGAGAGGGGGTAGAGGAGAGGGAGGGGGAGAAGCAGGAAGGGAGAGGAGAGGAGGGAGGAAGGGGCTGTTATGTTGTAATGGACTCAATGCTATAGTGAACTTTAGTAAACAATGTGGTGGTGGTGGTGGTAATAGTGGTTGTTTTCTGTTGTGATACTGGTTGATAGTGGTGGTGGTGGATTGTTGTTGTTACTGGTGATGATTGTGGTTTGCTGTTGCTAGCTGGATTAATAGTGGTGGTGATGCTGGTAGTGGAGGTGGTAGGGGTTGTAGTGGAGGAGGTGGTAGTTGTGGTGGAGAGTGGTGGTGTTGGTAGAGCTGGTGGTGATGGAGGTGGTGGCAGAACTGGTGGTAATGGGTGTGGTGGTGGTGGCAGAACTGGTGGTGTTGGTGACCTGAGGCAACTTGACAACTTTACACGAGCTGAAACAGAAAGTTGAGGCGGTTCAATTCTCCCTTGTGTGTGTGTGTGTGTGTATGTATGTATGTATGTATGTATGTATGTATTCCAGGTGATCGTAAGGGTGACTGGTAAGAGCAAAAAAAATCCCTTATAACAAAATATCACGTGACCATGAAGGAAAAATTGACTCACTGTGTTAACGAGAAATTGACTTGGCACTGAAAACCGATTGGATGGTCGAAAATTGTTGAGATATTGCAACTCAATGCAATTTACAACAAGATGAAACTAGCAATTGATGCAAGAAGTAAGGTATTTTTCCCCGTGGTGTATGCAACATTGTGCAACTCCTACCATAGATTGAAGAGTTGCATGGGAGTTGACAATACGGGAACGTTACGTGTAGAGCCTGTGTGAAAGACGGGTGGAAAGTTGACAATTGTTGATCTATGCAACTTTGTGCAACTTAGGTCAGGAAATAATACACATCATTCATGGCCTTAGGATATATTATACACATGGCCCTAGGATATATTATACACATGGCCCTAGGATGCATTATACACATGGCCCTAGGATGCATTATACACTTCATGGCCCCAGGATACATTATACACATTCATGGCCACTCGTTCAAGGTCATCATTCATGGCCCTAAGATACATTATACACATTCATGGCCACTCGTTCAAGGTCATCATTCATGGCCCTAAGATACATTATACACATTCATGGCCACTTGTTCAAGGTCATCATTCATGGCCCT
Source organism: Homarus gammarus (assembly GCA_958450375.1). Lineage (NCBI taxonomy): Eukaryota > Metazoa > Arthropoda > Malacostraca > Decapoda > Nephropidae > Homarus > Homarus gammarus. The sequence continues at coordinate 1,664,346 of CAUDMG010003106.1, forward strand.
AAGATACATTATACACATTCATGGCCACGTGTTCAAGGTCATCATTCATGGCCCTAAGATACATTATACACATTCATGGCCACGTGTTCAAGGTCATCATTCATGGCCCTAAGATACATTATACACATTCATGGCCACGTGTTCAAGGTCATCATTCACTGTTCAAGAAGCGTGGAATGCGACCAGTTCTCATGGGCCTCATGGCAGTGACGCTTGTCGGGTTTTTCCATTGATTGTGGGTAGGGGGAGGGGTAGGTGGGTGGGGGAGGGGTGTAGGTGGGTGGGGGGGAGAGGTAAGGGGTGGAGAAAGGGGTAAACGGAGATGTAAGTGATAGGGGGAAGATAGGAAGGAAGGTGTAGGTGGGTGGGGGAGATGGGGAAAGGGTAGGAGGATGATGTGGAGGTATGGGGAGGGGGAGGAGGAGGTAATGGAGGGGGATGTGGGGGGAAGAATAGAACATTGTTAAAAGGTCAATGAGATGATTTTTTTTTACTGTAATTTAAACCAGTTCTTTAAGATTTCCCTTCCTTCCCTTCCCTTCCCCCATCACTTTCCTCCTCCTACACTCCCCCTACTCTTCCTTTCCCCTTTCCTTCCCCCTTTCTTTCCCTCTTTCTCCTCTTTGCTTCCCCTGTTACTCTTCCCTTTCCTTTCCCATTTCCTTCCCAGTCCCTCCCCTTCCCTTCTCCCCCCTCCCCCTCACCCCCTCCCCCTCACCCCCTCCCCCCCTCCCCACATCACCCACACCCCAGTAAGGGCAACAGGTATCCATCATAACAATTTACTCTGCAGCTGCACCCCGTGACGTCATTTCATTATCAATATTTACACAGCTTCCGGAGCCGATAAACGCAAGGGGGGCGGGAGGGGGAACTCAATGCTTTTAATTTAATAAGGCTTACCTGATGATTAGCCACACCTGCTCATTACAACCTCTCGGGGGTAGGTTAGGGTAGGGTTCAGTTGAGTTGGGTACTTCGGTAGGGTAGGATTGGGTTGGGTAGAGTAGGGTAGGTTAAGCCAGGTTTAGGATAGGTTGACATTATTAGGTCTGGTCAGGTTAGGATAGGTTAGTGTTAGCTTAGGTTAGCGTTAGGGCAGGGTAGGCTAGATCAGGTTAACTTATGGTAGGTTAGATTAGGTTAAGTTAGCTTTATGTTAGGTTAGATTAGCGTTAGGGTGGTTAATTTCAAGGTAAAATAAGCTTAATTATATTGACCTAACATACCAAAACCTAACCTAACCTACCCAAACCTAATCTAACCTAACCTAACATAACCTAACCTACTCTAACCTAACCTACCCAAACCTAACCTAACCAAACCTAACATAACATATACCCACACTAAAATTACCTAATATAACGCACCATACTGACCTAATATATCATATAGACATACTGGGATATATTACACTTGATATAGGGGGGAGGGGGGGGGGGTATAGGTGAGCGAAGCGCGACCGTCACCCCTAGTGTTACGTAACGCCAGGCGAAGAACTGTTACCTCTGTCACCGTCAGGAATTTTAAGGTGTTTGACCGGTAGATTAGCATTAGGGGTTAAGGGTAGGGTAAGGGTGGATTGGGTGGGTTAAGGGTAGGGTAGGTTAAGAGTGGGTTAAGAGTGAGATGAGAGTAGGTTAAGGCTGGGTTAAGGGTAGGGTAAGGGTGGATTGGGTGGGTTAAGGGTAGGGTAGGTTAAGAGTGGGTTAAGGGTGAGATGAGAGTAAGTTAAGGCTGGGTTAAGGGTGAGATGAGAGTAGGTTAAGGCTGGGTTAAGGGTATAGTGAAGTAGGTAAGGTTAAGGTGAGTGTATTTGAGTTAAGGTTGGGTTAGGCAGGAGAGGTTAATGTTAAGTTTAGGTTAATTAAGTTATATTTGGGTTAAGTAGACATGGCTTAAGTTAGATTAAGGTTAATATAAGTTAAGGTTCGATTAGGTTATGGGTAGATCTTTCGTTATTTCTTCCTACTTCCCTCTTCATCTTTCTTCTCCCTCTTCCTCATCCTTCTCCCTCTTCCTTCTCCCTCTTCCCGTTTCTTCTCCCTCTTCATCTTTCTTCTCCATCTTCCTCTTTCTTCTTCCTCTTTCTTCTCCCTCTTCCCCTTTCTTCTCCCTCTTCCCCTTTCTTCTCCCTCTTCCCCTTTCTTCTCCCTCTTCCTCTTTCTTCTCCCTCTTCCTCATCCTTCTCCCTCTTCCCCTTTCTTCTCCCTCTTCCTCTTTCTTCTCCCTCTTCCCGTTTCTTCTCCCTCTTCATCTTTCTTCTCCATCTTCCTCTTTCTTCTCCCTCTTCCTCTTCCTTCTCCCTCTTTCTCATCCTTCTCCCTCTTCCCCTTTCTTCTCCCTCTTCCCCTTTCTTCACCCTCTTCCTCATCCTTCCCCTCTTCATTATTCTCTTCTTTGTATTTGCGTTCTTCCTGTTTCTTCCCTTCTCTCCCTACCTCTCTTATCTTTTGATCTCTCCTCCTCCTCCTACCTCGGCGGGGCTGTTGGAGAGAGAGAGAGAGAGAGAGAGAGAGAGAGAGAGAGAGAGAGAGAGAGAGAGCCTTCCTCCTTCCCCTTCCCTCCTCCTCTTCATCCTTCTCTTCCCCCTTCCACTCCCTCCTCCTCTGCATTCCCTCCCGTCCTCCTTCCTCCCTCTCTCTCTCCCTCCTTTCTCCCTCCTTCCCCTCCCTTCCTTCCTTCTCTTCTCTCTCCTCCCCTTCCTTCTCGGGTGCCTCTTGTCCACACGGGAGCTGTCATGGTCGGCGGGTTGAAGTAATTTCCCAATTTCTTCGTCGGGAAATTCCATCCATTTGCATCTCTCTCTCTCTCTCTCTCTCTCATCTTCCCCAGACCGAGGGAGGGGTGTATAGCGGTGTCTGTCTGTCTGTCTGTCTGTCTATCTATCTGTTTGTTTGTATATAAAGGTTATAAGATAAAATTCTTCGGTATATTGAAATTTCACACCACTTCTCTTTAATACTGTCTATGAATAGGTGATATATGCACTGTAATTCCCCCGCCCGCCCGCCCGCCTGTCTGTCTGTCTCTGTCTGTTTGTAAATTCAAGTCGTCTGGGGTTTTCAATCGGAATTTCATACAACTTGGTCTCTGTCTATTTATACGCCCGTCTGTCTTTCCTTTCGCCCGTCTGTTTTTCCTTTCGCCCGTCTGTCTTTCCTTTCGCCCGTCTGTCTTTCCATTCGCCCGCCTGTCTTTCCTTACGCCCGTCTATCTGTCCATTTCAGCTCTCTGGATTATCCCTTTCACTCCTGTCTATATTGTTGTGTATTTTAACTTTGTTTCTTACACTTCTTCCTAGCACATACATTCATACATACATACATACATACATACATACATACATTCAATTTCTCTCTCCCTTCTTGCATACACTTCTTCCCATCTTTCATCAATCTTCTCTTCTTCCTCACCTTTCATCAGTCTTCCTGCTTTACCTCCTTCCTCCCTCCCTCCCTCCCTCCCTCCCTCCCTCCCTCCCTCCCTCCCTTCGTGCCCTATGATCGGGGTTAATGCAAGTCAAATCCCCCTCGTCCCAAATTCTCTCACTTTTGCATTACTTTATTTTTGCATTTTTTTAGGTTGGGTGAATTTTATATTAAAAAGTCCATTAGAAGAGGAATACAAATTGGGTATTTTATATTTTGTGTGTATGTAGGGGGGGGGGGGGGTTATAGGGTGGGGGTGGGTGTATGGGGGTGGAGGGGGAATGGGGGAATTATGTCACGGTTTTCACTTGCATTATGGTATTCACCTGTACGTCGTGTTTTCATAATCCAATTAGTTCACCAAATTACTGGAAGATAATTATGAAACACTCACACACACACACCTGTACCTGGCCAGAGATAACACCTGTGCCCCTCGAACTCTCTAACACACCTGCAGGGCCACACTAATTAATCGACCTGGAACTGTGACCCAATTCCCAAGACGAATACACCTGATTAATTATTATTGTTATTATTATTTTTTTTAGTCGGCGTCTGTAATAAATTATTTTTTGCGGGGATATATTTTACTTGGTGTTATATTGGGGAAGTATATTGAAGTATATTTGTGTTTTACAGTATATTTCTCAGGTATATTTGAGTTAGTTGTTTGTTAAGACGTATTTCTGAGAAGTTGGGATACTTTTTTTTTTTAGGTATGTTTGCGTCATATGTTGAGGTATATTTGCGTTATATTTTTAGGTATTTGTGTCATTTTTAGGTTTATTTGCGTAATTTTTAGGTAGATGTGCGTCATCTTTAGGTATTTTTGCGTCATATTTTTTAGGTATATTTGGCCTTATTTTTAGGCATACGATGCGTCAGCTTTAGGTATATTTGCGTCATATTTTAGGTGCATTTGACTCATACTTTATGGTATATTTGCGTCATATTTTTAGGTATATTTGCGTTATAGTTTGTGGTGCGTCTTGTAATGGTGGGTTGTGTTGGCCAGGCTGTGGGGTTAATGATGTAAGACTAATGTGTAATAAGCACGCACACACAAGCATGTGTACGCGATGATACACACACACACACACACACGTTTTATAGATCAACAAATTAAGAACTAAGTATTTTGAATGTAAATCAGAGAGAGAGAGAGAGAGAGAGAGAGAGAGAGAGAGAGAACCAGTGTTAAAAAATGCCTCACTCTCCCACACCCCCTCCCTCACCAGCCCCTCTTCCCCCCCTCCCTCACCACCCCCTCTTCCCCCCCCCCCCCACCCCAGTCAGGTGTCAACATCGAGACACCTGCGGAAACACGTCATTTCCGTCACCCAGGCACAGGTGTTGTACCTGGCCGGAGATAATTTCGCTTCCCTCCACACCTGCAAAGGGACGGTCGGAGACACAAACTCGGAACAAACCAGAATTGGATTTTATTCTCGCTAAGCCGCGGATTTGGTTGGGTTTTGGTTAGGTAAGGTGTGAGTTATGTTAGGTGTGGATTATTTTAGGGGTTAGGTAAGGGTTAAGTGTGGGTTAGGTTAGGTTAGCTTATGTTTTTAAGTTAGGGGCAGCTTCGGTTATGTTAGCAGTAGGTTAGCTTATGTTATGGTCACGTAATATTAGGGTTAGGTTAGGGTTAGATTAGGTTAGGTTAGGCTCCGTACAGTTACAAGTTCTGGGTCCCGTAATAAGGCTAAGAACACCTGGTGATACGGTAAAGGTGTTTTGTGGTTTATTAGGAAGGATGGGCGTAGTGCGTCAAGGAAGGTGACAATGGTGGGCGTAGTGTAGTTGTGGTAGGGGAGGATGTAGCGTGGGCGTAGGGGAGTGTGGTAAGGGGTAGGGGAGATGTGGTGGGGAGTAGTGAAGGTGTGGTAGGGGATAGGAAGGTGTGGTTTGGGCGGAGAGGAGGTGTGGTAGGGGGTACTGAAGGTGTGGTAGGGGATAGGAGGGTGTGGTTTGGGCGGAGAGGTGTGGTAGGGGTAGTGAAGGTGTGGTGGAGTGTTGCGTAGGTGTGGTCGGGCGTAGCGTAGGTGTGGTAGGATGTGGTGTAGGCCTAATGGAAATGTGATAGGATGAGGGCGGAGCGGTGATATGACGTGGGCATAGCGGAGGAGAGAGTACCGTAGGCGTAAAGCGTCACACACAGACACAGGCGTAGGTCGTAGAGGTAACAAAGCTTCAATCCAAGACAGGGAGAATGAAGGAATAACCTCAGCTATCACCATCTATCCTCCCTATCCGCCTCTCAGTTCTTCCCTATCCTGTCTATAGCGGTCCCTATCCTGTCTCCTCATCTCTCCCTATCCTGCCTATACCTCTTTCAGTTCTTCTCTTTTATTTCCTATCCTGGCTATCCCTATCTCAATACATCCCTATCCTGCCCCTTAACCTCTCCCAATCCTGCCCATATCTCACTACGTTCCTATCCTGTTGTTTTGCTCTTATCTTTCAATCTTTTTTATCCGTATCTATCTATTTACAGTCACTATCTCGTCTATATCCTGCCTGGCCTTCTCTATCCCTACCTACCGTCCCCGCAGGCTAGGATATTATCCAGGTAAAGCCCACACACTATCCTATCTTCACCACAAGGATGGATAAGCGGCCCAGGTGTGCTTTAGCCTCCGGAGTCACAAGGGAACTTACGACAAATAGTGATTTTTATTTGTTTTATTTGTTTAGGAAAAAATTGAGTATTTGTTGTATTTGTTAAGATTCGACAAAAAATGATTCTGTTGGATTTTAAGATAAACAGGTGGATTTTAGTTATGTTTTATGATACAAGAAAATAGATGGGTTTTTTCTTTCATTTATTTCCTAACTTACGACAAAACGAAGGATTTTTTTTTTAATAATTTTTTCTCGTAAGCTGAGGTTTTTATTCAATTAAATTCTGGTTTTTTATTGACGTACTTCAACAAAAGAAAAATAATTCCCTTATAATTATTTACGCTAAATAATTTTCACTCGACTAATTCAGTGTTGAATAATAGACAGACTATAATTAAATATATTCAATAATTTCCACTACAATACCTAGATGTAATAAATAATTTTCCTATTCAATGATATTCAAAATTTCTCTCAACCAATCACATTTGTTGGAGTGATTATATAGTGAGTAATTACGCAGTTTGGTAATTAAGCCATTGGGGTTAACGAAGGCTTAGTGATGATTAACGACAAGCGATAATATTACCTGAGCACTGGTGTGTCTAATGTATTGGTGTGACAGGTGTGTATGCAGGTGTGTGGTGTATTGGTGTTGTAGGTGTGACAGGTGTTTGTGTGTGCAGGTGTGGTGTATTGGTGTTGTAGGTGTGACAGGTGTGTGGTGTATTGGTGTTGTAGGTGTGACAGGTGTTTGTGTGTGCAGGTGTGGTGTATTGGTGTTGTAGGTGTGACAGGTGTGTGATTAGGAATTATGTAGGTGAGACAAGTGTGTGATATTCAGGTGTACCAGCCGTGCCAGTGTCAGCCATGCGAGCGCCGTGTCAGTGTGCCAGCCGATGGTGTCAGCCGTGTGTATAAATGACCCAGAATGGTGTTTTACTCAGAGACCAGAAATACACCTCTATATATACACAGACGGAAATAGGTGTATAGGTGTATGATCTGCCCTGCGTGTGGGTGTAGAGGGGTGCCAACAACACCCTGGTGGAGGTGTACGTGTGTTAGGGGTGTAGAAAGGGTGGGTAGGGGTGTAGAAAGGGTGGGTAGGGGTGTAGAAAGGGGGAAAGGGTGTGTTAGGGGTGTAGAAAGGGTGGGTAGGGGTGTAGAAAGGGTGGGTAGGGGTGTAGAAAGGGGGAAAGGGTGTGTTAGGGGTGTAGAAAGGGGGAAGGGTGTGTTAGGGATGTAGAAAGGGTGGGTAGGGGTGTAGAAAGGGGGAAAGGGTGTGTTAGGGGTGTAGAAAGGGTGGGTAGGGGTGTAGAAAGGGGGAAAGGGTGTGTTAGGGATTATGGGGAAACTTTTGTCGTGGCTCTCGACATCTCCAAAGCATTTGACAGTGTATGGCACAAGTCTTTGCTATCTAAACTTCCCTCTTTTGGTTTCTCTCCCCCACTTTGTTTTCTCATCTCTAGCGTCCTTGAGAACCGATCCATGGCAGTTGTTGTCGAGGGATCGATTTCTCGCTCTCTCTCTACCAGTAGTGGCGTCCCACAGGGTTCTGTTCTTTCACCTACTCTCTTCCTTCTTTTTATCAATGATTTACTTCACACTACAACTAACTCTATCCATTCTTACGCTGATGATTCTACTCTTCACTCTTCCTCACATTTTCCCCTTCCTCCTAACTCTCAAACTAGATCTGCTTCTAGAACTGATATCATTACTTCTATCAACGCGGATCTGTGCAGCATCTCTGAATGGGGAGGTGCAAACTTAGTTAAGTTCAATAGCAATAAAACTCATTATTTACCAATTACACTTTGTAAAGTAGACGATATCCCACCAATTACATTTCAGGACGCTATCATCCTCCCAAATTCTGAAATAAATATGTTAGGCCTCACCATTTCCTCCAATATGTCCTGGAAATCACACATCCTTAGTATAAGTAAAGCTGCCTCTCGAAAGCTGGGAATGCTGTACAGATGCCGTAGCTACTTCACTCCTGAGCGGTTGCTTCAAGTATATAAGGAATTCATTCGTCCTAACTTGGAGTACTGCTCTCATATCTGGGGTGGCTCTTCTTCTGTTAGATAGGGTGGAATCAAAGGCATTTCGTCTTATTAACTCTCCTCCTTTAGTCGACAATCTCTCTTCCCTTTCTCTTCGCCGCAATGTTGCTTCACTCTCTCTCTTTTACAGGTACTTTAACGGGCAATGTTCGGTGGATTTGGCATCCTGTGTACCGCCGGCAAGGCCGTGGGCTCGGAACACACGTCTTGCCCGCGGTGCCCACCGTTTCTCTGTGGATGTCGGTCACACGAGAATAACCCGTTATAGTACCTCCTTCTTTCCTCACACAGCCAAACTGTGGAATGCTCTACCTTCTTCTGTGTTTCCATGCTCTTACAATCTGTCTCACTTTAAACAGCTGGTTTTCCGGCATCTTTGTGGTGTAGATTAATACAGTATAACCTTTTTATCTATGTTTACAATTTCTTTCCGTTCTTTTTTTTTCGCCCCCCCCCAGGCTCCGGTGTGGGTCGTTTGACCTGTGCCCGGGTGGGCTAATTCCCGTTAAAAAAAAGAAAAAGAAAGGGGGGTGTAGAAAGGGGGAAAGGGTGTGTTGGGGGTGTTGAAAGGGTGGGTACGGGGTGTAGATAATGGGTGCAGTTAAGCTAAGGAGGTGTGTATTGAGGATGCAGTGTAGCCAGGGAAGAGAATATACAGTGCGCAGTGTAGCCAAGAAAGTGTGAATTCAATACTCAGTGTAGCCAAAGGGTGTCTTTAGTGTAGACAAGGAAGTTTGTATTCAAGGAGGCAGCAGTGTAACGTGGGTGTAGGTGTAGCAGGGTGTAAGAAATGAGAGGGTCGCCTCGCCTGTGTACCTTGTTTAAAACGATTATGACCACACACACAACTCTCTCTCTCTCTCTCTCTCTCTCTCTCTCTCTCTCTCTCTCTCTCTCTCTCTCTCTCTCTCTCTCTCTCTCTCTCTCCCTTGTTTATGTCTTCGTCTGGGTTGATGTTGGAGGGGGTGGAGGGGAGAGGAGGGGAGAAGGGGAGCTAAGCAATTGTTCTAAAACTTGTGTAATTTTCTCTCCCCAATGTATGTGTTTTGGTCTGTGTGCGTGTGTGTGTAAAACGTGTTGTGTGTACATGATAAGATTGTGTTGTTGTTTTTCGATAAGAATGTTTTTGTTGTATTGCCAAAGGTTCTTAGGGTAAATAATTGTCGTGAGTGAAGATGTGAGAATTTATTGAAATGTTTGACTTAAGACAAAACACAAAAATGACTTCAAAACATTACAGGAAAATTCTCTTGGTACAGAACAGAATTAATCCACATAATTCTTAGAAACGATGAGGGTGCGGTGGCTGAGTGGAAACAGCTCTCACGTCCTGTCTCAAGCGGTCACTGGATCGCATTCAGGGCACCCCTAGTCCACCCAGCTGTGATTTGGACCACTTTTTTGGATATCTTCGTTGGTCAGAGGATAATTTTTTTTCCGATTGACATTTTTTTTTTACCGATAGTGTAAGAAAAATGTCTGGTTTTATATTGTCATTGGCATTTATGGAGTTAATCATTTATTTAAGGGGAAAAAATACACTACACAGCACCTCTTCCGCCATCCCGTCTGTAGGGTGACGCGCGAAGTGTGGAGTGGTGGGCGTTGAACTTTGCGTCATCACTTGTGTTATTAACAGTTTGTTCTCTGATATTTTCTTCTTCTTTATTGTGGTTTTTTGATATCCTGTGTACAGATATGGTGGAGGGGGGGGGGGGGGCTTGGAGAGGGGAGGGAAGGGTGATAGTTGGGGAGAGAATGGGTCTACTGGGGAGGGGAGGGGATTCGTGAGGAGGAGAGGGGGCTGCTGGGGAGGGAAGGGGACTAGTAGGGAGTAGAAGGGAGGGAAGGGGATTTGTTGGGAAGGAAGAAGACTACTGGGGAGGGATTGGGGCTAGTGGGGAGGAGATGGGAATGGGACTAGTGGGGAGGGGGAGAGGGGGCTACTGGGGAGGAAATGGGGCTAGTGGGGAGAAGATGGGAGGGGAGACACTCATGCATTTTAACTCACTGTTGTTTGGCTCTAATTTTCCATTTCATTTTTCTTTTCAGATTTTGCTAAGATTTTTTTTATATATAAATGGGTTATATAAATTCTGTATATATTATTTGTATTATATAAGGCTTCTTGGCTGTGGTTATTAACATATAAAAGTATAATTATCATCAAATGTTTGTAAATTTTGTTTATTGTTATTTATGTGTTTGATGGACGAGTGTTTGTTGATATTGAAATTACATAGAATTTTATGTTTGTTATTATTATTATTATTATTATTATTATTATTATTATTAGTCATTATTGTTTCTGTTATTATTTTATTTTTATTAGTATTTATTATTTACGACTACGCTACTACTACTACTACTACTACAACAACATTACTATTACTACTATTATTTTTTACTACTACCATTACCACTATTATCATTACAGTTATTATCATCACCACAACACACTGTCAGTGGGGGGGGGGGGGGGTACAATCGGGGCCTCAGATACACAGGCAAATCCCTTGTACCTGTCATTAGGCACACCTTGTCTGGGGGGGCCATGCTTAGCGCTGATTACATTACCTGGTGATTACATTACCTGGTGATTGCTTTACCTGGTGATAACATTACCTGGTGATTACATTACCTGGTGATTGCTTTACCTGGTGATAACATTACCTGGTGATAACATTATCTGGTGATTACATTACCTGGTGATTACTTTACTTGGTGATTACTTTACTTGGTGATTACATTACCTGGTGATTAGAGTACCTGGTGATTACTTTACTTGGTGATTACATTAGTTGGAGATTACATTACCTGGTGATTACATTAGTTGGAGATTACATTACCTGGTGATTACCTTAACTGACAATTATAAACCTCTCTCTCTCTCTCTCTCTCTCTCTCTCTCTCTCTCTCTCTCTCTCTCTCTCTCTCTCTCTCTCTCTCTCTCTCTCTCTCTCTCTCCATGATTATATGTATGTATATGGCTATGCCCTTATTTTATCTTCATATATGTATGTACTGTATGTATGTTACAACTTCCTTCCTCCCTCTGTGGTTTAGCTTTCCTGTTGGCTTACCACTATCTACACCTCCCCTACCCCTCCACAGGTCACCCCTCCTCCCCTACCCCTCCACAGGTCACCCCTCCTCCCCTACTCCTCCACAGGTCACCCCTCCTCCCCTACCCCTCCAGAGGTCACACCTCCTCCCCTACCCCTCCAGAGGTCACCCCTCCTCCCCTACCCCTCCAGAGGTCACCCCTCCCTCCCCCCCTACATAGCGCCAATATGTCTAGCGTATGTTGTTTGTCAGTGTATTAGCCTGGATAGTGGTAGGGGGGTTGTGGTGATAGTGGTAGGGGGGTTGTGGTGATAGTGGTAGGGGGGGTTGTGGTGATAGTGGTAGGGGGGTTGTGGTGATAGTGGTAGGGGGGGTTGTGGTGATAGTGGTAGGGGGGTTGTGGTGATAGTGGTAGGGGGTTGTGGTGATAGTGGTAGGGGGGGTTGTGGTGATAGTGGTAGGGGGGTTGTGGTGATAGTGGTAGGGGGGGGTTGTGGTGATAGTGGTAGGGGGGGTTGTGGTGATAATAGTACTTGGTTCTAGTGGGGTGTGATAGTGGTTGTGGTTAGGTTGTTGTGGTGGTGGTGTTGGTAGGTAGATGATGATTTTGGTTGGTGGTGATAGTGGTTGTTGTGGTGATAATGCTGGTAGTTTAGGTGGTGTTAGTACTACAGATGGTGGTGGTGGTAGTAGTAGTGGTTTGTGATAGTCTTCATTATAGTAATGGTGGTAGTCTAGATAGTAGTAGTAGTTAGAAATAGTGGTAGTTGACCCGGATTTAGTACTCATCATTACTACAATAAGATTAATCCTATTTTTACCTTGGGAAAAAAAAACTTGGGATCTAGTGAATAAAATTAATCCCTCATATCCTTGGGAGATTTGGAAGGATTTAATAGGGATTTATTACGTGGCATAGAAGTGATGGGGGATTTATTTCCTTGTAAACTGTAGGGGTAAAATACACTACAGACTCGTTAGGGGGATTTATGTTGGGGAGAGAGTGGTGGGGGTGGTGGAGGTACTGGTAGTTGTGGTAGTGTGGGGGTGGTGGTAGTGGTGATAGTGTGGGGGTGCTGGTAGTGTGGGGGTGGTGGTAGTGTGGGGGTGCTGGTAGTGGTGGTAGTGTGGGGGTGCTGGTAGTGGTGGTAGTGCGGGGGTGCTGGTAGTGGTGGTAGTGTGGGGGTGCTGGTAGTGTGGGGGTGCTGGTAGTGGTGGTAGTGTGGGGGTGCTGGTAGTGGTGGTAGTGCGGGGGTGCTGGTAGTGGTGGTAGTGTGGGGGTGCTGGTAGTGTGGGGGTGCTGGTAGTGGTGGTAGTGTGGGGGTGCTGGTAGTGGTGATAGTGTAGGGGTGCTGGTAGTGTGGGGGTGCTGGTAGTGGTGGTAGTGTGGGGGTGTTGGTAGTAGTAGACGTAGAATTGTCATGTCACACAAAACATAAATAATATAAAATAAAATAACTGCTATATTATTTTTACGTCGGTAGGAAAATAATTTTTTTATACTGGGGAAAAAATACTCATTAAACAACAAAATATTCAGAGGTTTGTAATGGAAATTTTGTTCGCGTTGACCATCCTGGAGAAAAAAAATTAAATAAAGGTAAGAATAATTATTTGTTGAATGAGACATGAATTATTAATGAGGTAATTTGGTGATGGTGGTGGTGATGGTGGTGGTGATGGTGGTGGTGGTGATGATGGTGGTGGTGGTGAAGGTGGTGGTGATGATGGTGGTGGTGGTGGTGGTGATGGTGGTGGTGGTGGTGATGGCGAAGGTGGTGGTGGTGGTGGTGGTGAAGGTGGTGGTGGTAGTAGTAGTAGTTATTGTTTTATTGTGATTTTTTATTTGTTGTGTCTTGCTCTTGTTTTCCTGTTTGTTCTTCTCACTATCACCGGACCTCCATTGTCACCATAATATGACTCGTTCTTAGTCACCATCACATCACTATCAATCCTGGTGACCGTTTTATCACCTTCCTTGGTAAGTGAGTTCGTGTCCGTGGTGAAGATGATCAATGGGGCGTCATTATCACCGCGGTGAAGGTGATCACTATCATCATGGTGACAGCAGACTTCGCCAGGCGCTCGTCGGGCCGGAACTTCACTTCCTGTGTCTCAATACTTGACGTTGACTCCCTCCCTCCCTCCCTCCCTCCCTCCATCTACCTTCCCTCCCACCCCTCCCTCCATCTACCTTCCCTCCCACCCCACCCTCTCATCCCTCTGGCCCTCTCTTCCCTCCCTCCCTCCCTCCCTCCATCTCTTTCCTACCTACCCTCCCACCACCCACTTAATCTCCACCCCTCCCCCCTCCCCCACTTCCCTCCCCTGGGCTTTCAAAATTCACGGTGTTATTTCCGGGTTTGGGTTAGATTATCCATCATTTGTGGCCACACCTGTCCCTCGTGGCCACACAGGTGTAACAGGTGTGTCCATAAGAGGTCTTCGTCAGATAAGAGTGTTTGTTGCCTTAGCACTTTACTGTTACTTCATGAATAGCTTGAGGAGTGAAGATATTGGTTAGATAGATAGATAGATAGATAGATAAAAGATAGATATATTTACAGATAGATAGATAGATAAAAGATAGATATATTTACAAGTAAGTAGATCCAAAATTCAAGTTCTGAACGTTTTAAATTCTCGTTAGGTTGTCTGGCTGTTTCTCGCTGACAGTCTAGAGTGCTTCCATGCCAGTCAGCCAGGTAGTAACTGTCAGGAGAACTCATAATGGCGCCCAGAGCTGACACTTTGAGGGTGTGTACCAGTTTATCGTGGTGAGTGGGTGCTATATACAGACTGTCTGACTGTAAAGTAAATAGGACAGTTTAACTTATTGACTGGGCATATGAGTGACTGTTGAACTTATGTGACAGTTTAAGCAGATGGACAACCTGTAATGTTAAACCAGGGAAATTTGAATAGGGAAATAGTGGATAATAAACCTGAGTTGTGTGTTAAGTCTAGGGAAATATTAACAGGGGAAAAAAGGAAAAAAAAAACACTTATGCTAAATCTAGGGAGATATTTTTAAAACCAATGATGACGGTATATTTCCCTGACCACACACATCCGCTCACCAGCATACCGACATATTTCCTGTGGTTTTTTTTCCCCTATTTCGTTTTTTCCCTCAAATTCTCTTTTATTTACGTTTCTTTGCCTTGTATCATCCTTCAGTTGTTTTTGTTTTGTTGTTTTGTTGTGTTGATCAGCTGCGTCGGTAACACTATACATGTCTATGATGCTGAAAGATTCTTGATTTATTGATCGACTTATAGACGGGCATAAATATTCACTCACTCACTCACTCACTCACTCATTACACATTGTTGTAGGAGGAAGAAGAAGAAGAGTAAGGAGGAGGAGGAGTAACAGGTCCTTGTGGTGCAGGGTGAGAGGAGCGGTTGTGGCGCCTCTATCATCATCACCAGCAACACCACCCGGATTTAAGCAATGGCCGTGACTGGGGTTATGTAGTGGTGGTGTTGGGATGTGTTGGATTTTGTTGTGTGTCTCCTGGTCTTAGAGAATGGTGGTTGGTTGGGGTGGGGGGTAGTGGTGGTTGATTGTGGTAGGGGTGGTTGGTCGTAGTTGATTGTGGTGGGGATGGGTGGTCGTGTTGGTTTGTTGGGGTGGTGGTTGATTGGGATGGTGGTGGTTGGTCGTAGTTGATTGTGGTGGGGAGGTAGTGATGGTTGGTTGTGTTTGGATGGTGGTGGGGGCAGTATTGGAGGAGACTTAATTGTGGTAGTACAGGCTGATTGTGGTAGTAGTGGTAGTGAAGGGTTTAACAGATGGTGTGTAAAGGTGAAGAGAGAGAGAGGAGGGAGGAATGAAATAGAGAAAGAATGAGGGGAATGAGAGAGAGGAGGAGAAGGAGGAATGCAAGAGAGAGATGGCACGGAGGGATGAAAGAGAGAAAGATTAGTGGAGGGAGGAATTAGAGAGAAAGAGAGAAGGAAGGATTGATGGAACAGAGCAAAGAGAGAGAGAGAGAGAGAGAGAAGGAGAGGGGGGGGAAATGATGAAGCAAAAGAGAGGAAATGATAAAACAAGAGAGGGAGAGGAGAGGGGAGGGGAGGGGAGGGAGAGGACTTGGTCACGGTGAGTTGCCCCGTCAGTTCCTGAGGTATTCAGTGTGGAGGAATTCAACCCAGCCAGCAGCACCCCCCATGGTCACGCGGGGGGGGGGGGGGCTCCATGTCATCTTCGTCGTTACCATGGTTGTCTTTACTGCGGCGTTTGATGTCACCATTATGTTACCTTAGCTACTGTTCTTACTATGGTTATCGTTCCTACCATGGCTATAGTTTCTTCCATAGTTCTTTCTTACCATTGTTATCGTTCCTACCATGGCTATCACTCCTACCATTGTTGCTTCACTACCATAGCTACCGCTCCTACCATGGTTTCCTATCCCTACGCTCGTCGGTTCCACCATAATGGTCCCATGTG